>JAPQRN010000577.1:0-13864 GCA_037367275.1 Coranthus polyacanthus | reverse complement strand
AACTCAACAGAAATATCCTATATTGAAAAGACAAGACTGTTTTCTGCACAAAAAAAGAAATGAGCCAAATGTTTAAAGACATTTCGGAAGATGTTGACTCATGTAGACCATAGACGTCATAATGCCTACAATGTAACCCAGAGGTGCAGTGGGAGGATGGATCAAATGATTGGCGTCTTGAAGCAAACACTGCAAAAATATTAAACAAGTAGCAGTCATAAACATTTAGGCAGCGTGTTAAATGGACCGAACAAAAACCAGTGCCCTCATTGATATAAATAGGGTTGATGCATTTTAAAAATAATAATGCAATAAAACGTCTCCAAACTGAATCAGCGCTGCTTGAAACCAGCCTTTTAACTGAGTTGCATGAAAGTAAGACATATTGACTGCATTGTAAATAAATAGGTCAAATAAAGTTAAATGTAAATAATATTCATGGAATGCAGTAGGACAAGGAGAAGCCCTATGATGCAAATCTGTGGTCTGTGATATTCAGTATATATAAAATGGACTTGAAATATATAAACATATGTGATCATCGTTCATCAAAGGTTGTTGATCTGATTATGTGTATTCAGTTAATTATGTCGGCATGGAGCTGTGGAACTCCAAACCTTTAATCTCAGGAGAATCAAACAGTAAAGGGTGATTGTTAAACAAATAGTTCACAGTTTAACCCTGCCGTATCCCTCCATTTCCTTTTCCTCCTTTGTGATTGCTTCATCTGAGTTTTCAAAATCACAAGAAACTCTTGTATTTCCCTTTCTCTCCCCTCTTTACTACTTCTCAAGGGAACATTGGGAAGTTTTTATAGGCCTCGGCGAGCTGCTCCAGAGTGTTTGCTTTCAATCTTTCACTCTTTTCTCTCCCCTCCCCCAATCCTCCTTTGCATTATCACAGCTCTTACCTGGCTGTGTGTTGTGCAGACACACCCTGCTCCTCCATATCAACCAATCGCTGCCTCAAGAAAGAGACACTAAGGAGGTGTACTTCCTGTGTTTCACGAGAGAAGAATGGGGCAGGAAAGAGGAGAGAGTTGTGTTCTTATTTCCAGGGGGGGTCTACACAGGCGATCACGTCGGCAGTAAAGGGGAGGGAAGGAGGGCTGAAGTCGTGGACGCACTCGGCAGACTTTTGCTTGATTTATAGGAGATTATAGGAGATCACACTGTTCAGAAACAGCGACTGTGAGGACAAGACAGAGAGAAGGAGGAGGGGAAAGATAAGTGTCAATCTGTTGAGACTTGTTTGGGAATTTGAGGAAGGAGGGGAGGTGGGAAGAGACACACAGAGAGGCAGAAAGAAGGAAAAGCAAGGAGAGCTCAGGCGTAAACATTTTTAAAAACACAGAGAAAAAGACAAAGGCAGTTCGTATTTATTCGTAAAAAGAGGACGTCTGTTATGTCACCTAGACAATGTGAATGCAGGGAAGGAATTTTTGTGTATTGTGCAATCCCATGCTTTTGAGCTGAGCTGGACCGTAGGGGAGACCAGATCTCCCCAGAGCACAAATTCAGGTGAGTCACTTCACTATTTTTTACTTTAGGATTTTAGAGCAACAATTCTTTAGATCACTTTTGGTGTGACCACCAAAATCTAGATCAGGTTTAGTTGTGGTTTACATGTTACATGCCATGCCTATGTGTCACAGGCCCTTGCTTTCTGAAAGACTTCTTGTGGTATGCTATGTTTTGCAGGTCTGTGCTGCATTCTTTAAAAAAACTCTAAGACGGTGTCACCTTTTCTCTAGTTAGTTTCTACGATCTCTAATGTAAAATCATGCCACACTGAATTCAAATATTTGCATCATTTTAGTTTATTAGACAAACTCAAACCACATAAATTAATGTTCCCTTTATGTGAAAATGCTGCTGCACTGTGGCAGCTGTCACAAGTTTTCACAGGTAGCAGCAATGTTGGTGGAGCAGTCTTTCAGATATATGTTACTCCTCTGTGTCAATTACCAAATAGCACAAATTTCATGTAGATCCTGCTTATTTTGTCACTGACAAATGCACTGGCTAACAATACCTGATGAAATTATTTCTACAGCGTTGACGTGGATTATTTCTCTCTTCTAGGTTTTTCAAATTATGGTGCTATGGGGACCAAAAGGCCCAGCTGGACCGTCTATGACACTTTATCTAACATAAACATGTCTGACCGCAAGCTTCAGCCAGGTGGAAAAATCTCCCGGGACCCAAGTCCGAGGCCAGCAAAGACTGCCCAGTCGGAGCGAGAAAGAGAAAGCAACCGAGAGGAGGACAGGAGGAGGGACAGAGAAAATGAGAAAATGAGAGACAAAGAAAGACACAAAGATGTGGATCCACGGGAGAGATACTGTGAAAGAGACAGAGCTCCAGTGCCCAGACCACCGAGAGAGGGCGAAAGAGATTGGAGGGAGATGGAAAGGAGGCAAGAAAATGACAGGAGTAAAAATGGGAGGCCGCTGTCAAACATGGAGAAGGTGAATGAAAGAGAGCTAGAAAGAGGGATGAAGAAAGGTGACACATTTCCTAGAATAGCAAAGAGCAGTGCAGATGTTGCCAGAAGGATGATGTTCACCACTGGCATGGATGAAGAAAGAGCGGAAAGGAGGCAGAGAGAAAGGGAGAGAAGAAAAGAGACTGATGACTGGGATAGAGAAAGGGAGAGAGCATGGCAGAGGGAGAGACAGGGAGGTGGAGAAAGGTACAGAGAGAGGGAAAGAGATGATTTCCGAAGCAGGGGAAAAGAAGAGGGAGTCAGGCCTATAGAAGACGAGAAATCACAGCAAAGGGTGAGATATCGGGAGTCTGATGTTGGTTTCCAGGACAGGAGGAGAGATAGGGACCTAGAAGTTGGTGACTTACACAGCAGAAGAGAGAGACATGCAGCCAATAAGAGGGACAAGCCAAGGTTTGACATGGGAGAGAGGGAGGCCAGGGTGCCCTCTCCAAACAGAAGAAGAGACAGAGACGTGTATTCAGACAGAAAGGAGAGGGAAATGGCCCAAAGAAGAGAGGGAAGGAGGGACATAAGGAGTGAAGGAGACAGCGATGAGAGGGAGTTGAGGAGGGAAAGAGTGAGGGAGGGAGAGAGGGAGGAGTTGATATATCAACAAAGCAGAAGTGAGGGGGACAACAAGGGCAAAAGATTGAAGGAGAAAGATCGAGAAAGGCAGCGATACAGAGAGCACGACAGGCAGAGATACAGAGAAGGGGACAGATCCAAGCGGGAAAGTGGTGACAGAAGGAGGGGAGTGGACAAAGACAGAGAGAGGTATAGAAATAATGACAGGAGGGCCGCGAAGGAGTCAAACAGGGAGAGAGAACGAAAGAGGGAACATTTGAGAGAATTTAAAGATGACAGGAGAGACTGTGACAGACACAGAGAAAGGGAGTATGAACAGAGGGGAGCCAGAGAAAGAAAGGGAAGAGAGGCAGATCCAAGGTGGGATGATATGACAGGCAGGAGCAGCCAATCACTGAACGAGGCGGCCCCCAGGGCGCCGCCACGAGCCCAGAGCAGCGGGGAGTGGAGCAGCGACATGGACAGTGAGCCGAGACTTTGGAGAAGCAGAGACAGTTATGAAGAGAGGGAGTCAGGGAGAGAGAGCACCACGGAAAGTGAGAGAGATAAATGGAGCCCGGAGAGAGCTGCCGAAAGAAGACGGAGGGAGCAACACAGAAGGGAGAGATCAGGCAGAGATAGGGGAGAAATGACAGGCAGTGTGCCAGAGCAGAGGAGGATGTGGTTAGAGCCACAGAGGGGCAAAAATAGTAAAGTGTCTCTGTTAGAAGAAGAAGAATTTGCAGAAAGAGAGGCACACAGAAGGCGCATGGAGTCACAGGCCGAGTTGGTAAGAGAGGGACGGCAAGTAAGAGAGGAACCAGATGAGAGGTACTTTGACCAAAGCAGCTACAGCGGAAGGCACAAAGAGAGTGGGACAAATGAGCACGGGGAGCTAAAGGTAGACAGGGAGACAGAGGGTGTTAGCGTAGACAGAGAGGCCTGGAGAGAAACTGATAGGCATGGAAAGGGACATCTGTCTGACAGCGATGTAGGGATAGGGGGAAGTTGGCAGAGGGACACAGAGGGAGAGAATGTGACAGATGACACTGACGACAGTGACAGAGAGGAAGAGGGAGGGAGCGACTATGCCCACTCCGAGAGTGAAGGAGGAAGCGAGAAAGGGTGGAGGCAAGAGAGAATGCTGTCGGGAGAGGACGGGTTTGTGACCGTGTCCAGTGGTGGAGATGAGGAGGAGGAGGAGGAGGAGGAGGAGGAGGAGTTTGAGGACTGTGCAGAGTTCTTGGAAGGTGAGATTGCGTATGATGCGGCCTTCCCATTTGGCTTCAGAGGTTGCGAGGGAGATGAGGAAACGGTTGCTGAAGAGGACGAAAATGCTGATGGACAGGAGAGGCACAAGAAGCCGAAGTACGTATTCTGTGTGATTGGGCAAACTTTACCCCGGTCAAAACCCAGCGAGGTGTCACAATCACAAGCTGACCACATGGGAGGAGCGGAAAGAGACAAACCAAATTTGCATTACGTTAGTGATGATGTCACTCAGCCACCTCAGGATGACCTGAAGCAGAGCAGAAATGATGAACACATGATCAACAACCGGGACACAGAAGCTGAGAAGAACAAGTACAGTGTACCAAGGGACGAGAGGCCATCTGAAGTGGACAGAGTGCCTTCAGAGCTTCAGGACACAGAGACTGGCGTGGTAATGAGGAGCAAGGTGGAGCAGCAATATCCTGAAAGGGGGCCAGTAAAAAGAGACTCCAAGACTGAGAGGCTCCTTGTTCAATGGAGAGAAAAACAGAAAGAGCAGTTTGAAGAAGAGAGGGAAAACATTTCACCCCTCCCCAGTAATCCTTATGGTGATGTTTGTACTCAAGTGACTCACGAACAAATGCAACCTACACTGGATGGAAACCACCCTGGAGTAATGAGTCCAGAGGAGGTTGAGGCCGTTCGGATCCGAATGAGTGGGGCATGGAGCATGTCAGAAGAGCCTAAGAGGCATTCCCAAGCCCCCCATCTAAAATGGGCTAAAAATGTGATATCTGAGATCCTGGGACACTCCTCAGAGGAACAGACTGATGAAAACCCTTATGCAGAGGTACAGCAAAACCAAGGGGCAAACCAGTCTGAGGCAGGGATCAAAGATGACAAACAAGCAGAAGAGATTGCACAAAGGCCTGAAGAGATTCCTGTTATTAAGTTGAAATTGGAAGGGCACTCAGATCCAGAGTTGCTGGAGGAGGAGGAAGAGGAGGAAGAGCCATTGGAGGTGGAGGGATTGAGAGGTATGGGGCAGAGCCACGCTGACATGCATGCTGACCAGTGCACAGCTATGCATGGTGACACACCTACATACACTCATGCTGACACATTGTTAGATTCAGAAAGGAAGGAGGATAACAAACCCGCTGCGGACAAAGTGACTGAGCCTTCTGGTCATCTCCAGTTAGATAAGTCAGATATGGAGGTGGAATTTAGTAAAGAGGAGGAGGTAACTGAAATAGAAAAGGAAACAAGCAATCAGAAGGAAGTGGAGATGTATTTATCGGTTAGCAACACGCTGTACAAACCTCACAGCTGCCCTGTTCTTAATTATGAACTTGAATCCGACCTCCCCGTCCCCTCCACAGAGGGTGAGGGCCCAGAGGTGGAGGAAAAAATAGTTAAAAATGAAAGGCAGGTGGAGGAGGAGGAGGAGAGGGGTACTGTGGAGGAGGAGGAGGAGGAGGAGGAGGAGGAGGAGATGGAGGAAGAAATAGGAGATTCAAATGAGGTGGATAGCAGAATGGGAGAAGAGGTGACAGAGATCAGAATAGGAGGAGGGACTGTGACAAGCAGGTGCAGTTTCCGAGATTTGGGTCCTGAGGCTCGATTGCGAAGAAGGGGAATCCGTAAAACAACAGAAAGAAGAAAAGAAGAGCTTGTAGAGGTGGAAGAAGAGGAAGAGGGTGTTGGAAGGGATCGCAGAACCAGAATATTCTCTACATCAGGTAAAAAAAGAAGATGGAGGCTGAGTTGACCAGTTGTCTGCTCGTATCAGCCTCTGTAAAGTAGAATTACAAAAATCCGGTAGTGGCATCTCCCCACTTTTATGATTTCCACTTTTACTTCATCTGTAGTTCGTCACAAAACATCGCTTCTAGTTTTTAATCATTTGTCTTAATCAGATTTAGACATGTTTGACTAGACAGGGGAAGCCAGATATGAATGAACTTAACCTTCCTGTGAAGATCGTAAGATGATAACCACTTTACAGTCGGGCTCCGTGAAACAGTCTCTGTGCTTTAGTCATGAACACGCTTCTAGTGCCAGATATTATCATGGAAACTCGTATGAACAGATTTCAGTACACTGGAAAGTGCGTCACAGTGTTGTGGTTACAGGTAGTGGGTGGGCAGATGTGGAGGTGGGGAAAGAAGGGAAAACCAGCAGCATGAGCTAAAAGGCTTGGGTTGATCGAGCTTTGACACAAACACAAGAAGCCTTGTCTGTGATGGTTACTGAGAATCACTAAGTTAGCTAACAGTTATTTATTTTATTTATTTTGTTTTGGTTTTTTTTTTTTTTGCATTTTGTTCTCATTCATTAGTTTGTTCAACCCTCTCCGTAGTTCATAAATTGACTAAGGTATGCTGTTGTATAATGTTTCGACAAATGGATTCTTTTTGATTCCAGAAGAGGAGGACGGACGCAGCAAAAGCTGGAGCGAAGTGGATCTGAGGTGAGTGAAATTATTTCCGTCAACATTTACATTTGACTGTGATACTGAAATACAACAGCCAACGGGATATATCCCATTGTTTACATTTTGAAATAACTTAGTTTTGTGAGTTTCTAACTATGTTTCCCTGATGTTAGAAAATGCGTCAGGCATATCACTGAAATATTAAATGACTCAAGGCAAATCAAGTTAGATCTGTATTTTTTTTTTACATATTCAGTGAAAATGTTTCCTACAAAAGAAATTCTCATGTGAATTGTTTTTAACCCTGTCAACACAGTTGTAAATAAATCCTTATTGACACTGCAGGAATGTTTTGGACACAATTGGAAGGCGGAAAAGGAACTCCAAATTTTTCAGTAAGTATCTCTGCTCCACCTTTGTTTTAGCTGCTCATTCACCTTAGAACTTAAAATCTTTAGGGAGAAATCAAAAATAGGGAGAAACTGCAAAGGTTAGCTGCAGTTTACAACATGTCATTTTTATTAGTGTCTTTCAGAATGGAGTCGAGTTTGTAGGCGTCTAAGTGACGTGTCTTCAGATTAAATCTGCTCTGACTGTGGTTGGGAAAAGCATGGGGTGGTTGAGCATTTCCTCTTAATGTGCATGATTCACCTACGTGTAAAGACAAGTTACTGTTTATGTCAGCACAAACTGGTTCAGAATTGATTGGAAATACCCAAATAAAAAGAAATGTTTATGGAGCCAACAGTAAACAGTGCACAGATTTCAAAGATTTTTTTTTATAAACAACTTAAAATGGCAGTGATTCACTTTTCTGAGGAATCTTATGTCACATGTTGCAAAAGAAACACGGCGTAGACGTGTGCGAGTTTGTGCCGTGCATGTGTGTGTCTGTCCGCGGGCCACAGACAGGTTTCTGCAAGCACTCATATCTTCTAACTTGAGGGAAAAACAGCTGCTGCAGCGACTTTGCATTCCGACAAGTATGTGTAAAAGGAATGTCAAATGCAAACAAGTCTTCTTGGCTAACTCTCTTCCTGTACTTTTTCGATCTTCTTTCCTTTTTCTCCTTTCCTTCTGTCTGTCTTTGTGTCTTTTTCACTTGCTCTCTTTTGTCCCAGATGCGGCCCAGCTCTACCAGCAGTACAGCGAGGCAGCCCAAAACTTTGAGATCCTGCGCCAGGCTCGCTCCGATGTCCTCTCTGTGTGCGAGGATGCTGCCCCCTCCCCTGCTCCCTCGCCGCCTCCTGCTCGCAGGCCTCTTCCCCCCCTGCCTCCTGTCCCGCACCCCCACTCCTTTTCCCACACAGGCTCCATCACCAGTGTTAAAAGTTTACCTCTCCCTGAGCCTCCCAGGAGTGAAGGCAGGCCTTCCTCACCACGTTTGTCCATCTCCATCACAAAATCGGCCACACTGTGGCGGGACCTGCCGGCGGTCAGGAACAGCAGTGGGATGGAGGAGCTCACGGAGGACCAGAGGCGCCTACAGGAGGTAACGCTTTGTCTCATTTAAATATGAAAACAAGGTTGCATTTTAATGGAAACTTTACACAGGTTTTGTATGTTGGTTTCATTTTGTTCATGATCAATGTGGGATCCTCAGGGCAAGTGAATACATGACTGTCACCTTTAACTTTCTATATGACTTCACTTCCTTCACCCTGAATGAAGCTTTGATGTCAGCTCAGTGGGAAATTTTGATCAAGCTGGTCATTGGGAAGGTTTTCAGTTTAGCCACTGGAAATGTACTGACACAACAATTCCAGTTCAGTGAACATCAGGGGAATACAATGAAGTGCATGATGGTTTTCTTTCACTTTTCCCAACAGGAGGGCTGGGCAATATATCAAATTAATTTGATTAATCAGGTTTTGTTTTTAAACAAGTTGAAATGAAATGAGATTAGTGCTTCCTCTGCAAAACACAACCTGTTTGTTTGTTGTAAAATATTCATTGTGAGTGTTTCTCCTGTCATTTCCAGCCAGCGGTGCTTTATTTGATTTGATTTTATATGACTTCTAGTTTTTAACAATAATGGACATTGACGGCGCTGCCTTTTTTATTATTGTTTGTTGAAATTCCACACGTACAACATATAGCTCTAAGGGAAGTTTATTTTCAAAACCATGTTTTTTTCTTGAGTTCATGTAGACAAATAGAAGAAGGAGTTGAAACAATCTTAAAGATTGTGAATCATCCAAAACAGCCCTGCACTAAGGCATCACTCATTTCATTATAATTAAATGGAATCAACAAAGTTTAACTAATCAGTTATACCTTTAGTGATTCACGTCCTCGTGCTTGTTGTCAACTTAAAAGTGACCAGACTGTTTTGGGAGTCATTTCTCATCAGTAGCTTTTTCTGCAGTTGTTGGTGACTTATTGTAAATGACAAGATGTAGGTGAATCAGCTTTTTTCTTCTATTACCCCACACGTCAAACTGTTTTATATCAGGCTTGCCACATCCCAGAAAAACCCTCCTGTTAATCTTCATTTTACTGCCAGAAGATTTACGCAATCGTTATTTTTCCTCTGGTAATGGAGGTTATGTAAAGATACTATAAAGATATCGAGCCAACTCGCTGTGAAACCCGCCCTCTCAATTAGTCACATCTTGCCTAGAATATCAGTCAGAGAACTATCAATCTTTTGATTAAGCAGAACGTATTGTCTGTTGCGGAGTTTTTCATTCAGTGTCATTTCTATGTTTTCAGGTGAGATTTGAGGTGGTGACTTCAGAGGCCTCCTACTGCAGGAGTCTGGACATTGTTGTTGAACATTTTGTCAAGTCCAAACAGTTGGGGGCGCTGTTGACCACTCAGGACAGGAACTGGCTGTTTTCCCGGTTAGCTGACGTCCGTGCCATCAGCCACAGGTGAGAGACACTATTTAGAGCAAATTTGATTCCTTTTACTTGTTTTTTAATGTTGATATTATGATTATTTTCACATTTACATTCAAGCTAAATGTTATTGTTCAACTCATAAAACCTTCTTCAAGTCAGTGTCAGGCATGTTTGTGCTGTGCAAGAACGATTTTACAGGAACGTGACAGAGATTAAACAGCTCTTTGTGACTTTGTGTTTCAGCTTTCTGTCAAAGCTGGAGGAGCAAGTGGAATCTGACATCATGCAATTCACCGTGTGCGACGTCATCGCTCGGCACTGTCAGCGTTTTAAAATGGTTTATGTGCCCTACCTCACCAACCAATCATACCAGGACGCCACCTACCAGAGACTCATGTAAGCTATTTAATTGTAAAAAATGTTCAGCGGGTTATTACACGGCTTCATGCGCTTGCATCGGAAATGTTTTCTGTTCAAGTTTGAGGCCGTGCATAATATTTCCAGGTCACAATAACCTCACTTGCTGTGTGTTCATCTTTCAGGAATGAGAATCAAGGCTTCAAGCGGACTGTGGAGAAACTGGAGAGGAGTCCTGTCTGTCAGAGACTTCCCCTTCGTTCCTTTCTCGTCCTCCCTTTTCAAAGGATCACACGAATTAAGCTACTGGTGCAGGTGTGTTTTCAGCCCTTTTTGAAACAATGGCTGTTCAGCCCTGTTCCCTTTTTTTTTTTTTTTTTAACCTAACTTTAACACAACATACTGTTTTTGTCCAGAATATTGTGAAAAGAACAACTCCGGGTACTGCCGAAGCAACACAGGCCATCAAAGCTCTGAAACTCCTAGAAAAGGTACCATCCACTTTTTACTGCACATTATTGTAGACAACAGTTTAACTTCTCTGTAAAATATGATGTGATTTTTTTTTTTTGCCTTTGGTGACACGTCTGTTTTTTTCCATGCGTCTCTCCTGTAGCTCATTCAAGACAGTAATGACAGCATCACTCAGATGAAAAGCATTGAGTCACTGGTCTCTCTTAGTGCGAAGGTGGACTTTGAATGCAGGGTAAGTAAATACATCTGGGGATGGAAGAAAAGTAGTAACATCTCTCTGAGCTGATCAGACAATATCATTAAAGTAAAGAATTTAGTTTAATGCAAAGGGACACAGTTCATTGCACTGAACAACAGCTTAGTTGTGATTTTTCTAAATGTTTACCATATATATTGATATGATAAAATGTATATATTATATACCTTCCATTAATATTATTTAACCCTTCCATACTTCACATTTTCTACACCTTCACAGTATAGTCTGGGTCAGTTTGGAGGCGTCTATAGTAAATTTTGAAGCACAGATCAATTTAAAACGAATACATATACAATCTATCATTAATACACAGGTGATTAATCCTTAATTAATGTTTCAGAGAGCAGGGAGAGTGTGTTTTTTGAGGTTGTACGCCAGTTGTTTATGGAGAAAAAACATCTTCTATAATACAATATCGTGTTCTGTTTTATTCTATTTTACCAAAACATGAGTACACAACAGCCACGAAGATTTTTACAACCATCAAAAAGCAATTCAACATTTTAAAACATTTTCAGCACCTGGACAAAAGTTTCCAATTTTAAAAAAAAATATTTTCACTTCTGACTTAAGGAAACAAAGGTGTAAAGGTTATGGGATGTTGATTTAATCGACAAAAAGTGTTGATATGACCGTTGATTCACTGGCTTCGTCTGTATACGTTTTTCAGACTCTCCCCCTGATCAGTCAGTCTCGGAGAATGGTGCGGGAAGGACAAGTCACTGAGTTGATGGATTTCTCTCTGAAGGACACAGAGAGGAACATTTACTTGCACTTATTCAACGACTACTTGCTACTTTCACTACAAAAAGAGTGAGTCCAACAAATCCGATGTTATGTAACATTTGAATGATGGCCTCTCTCGAACTCCGACGCCCTTTAATCTTACCTCTCCTTCTGTCATATGTCATTTCTTTTTTTTTCCCCCATCACCACCTGCTGTTTCCAGAGGAGGGAGGTTTACAGTAATAGACCATGCTCCTGTATCAGACCTGCGTGCAGAGAACTGTCGTGTCAAACTCCACTCCCTACAGAAGAACCTGTTCCGGCTGCACATGACACACAAAGCCGTGCTGCTACGGACGGACACACAGTAAGTGACTTAAACAAACACACAGTGGGTGTGGGTGTGTGTGTGTGTGTGTGTCCTGTCTTGACATAAAAATTTAAACATTTGCAGGAGATACAGTAATCTTTCCTTTTCTCCTTCAGGAGTGATAAGCTACGATGGATATCGGCCCTTTCCCGTCCACATGCTGACATTGATTTTTCCGCCGCTCAAGGTAAAATGTCCATTTTGCTGCATCTAAGTCATGAGCTGGGACCGATTACCACCTCATTTACTCTTCTTTACGCTTCAAAAACATTCCTCAGCCACAAAAACGAAACGAAAATTCAAATAAAGGAAAAATTTTCATTTGTCGCTACCACCTACACAATCACAAAGTGGTTACGCAAGAGGTCTACATTTGTTGGTAAAGCAAAGACTTGTCCAAAAATAACTGTTATCAGTGGCTGGGTTCTGAACTTTAATACTTTTTATGACACCGACCGAACTGTTTAGATACTACTGAGTATGTCTCCTCGTTTGATACCAAATTTCAATACCTCAGGAGTAACTGTCATCAGTGTCGGTGCATTCAGGACACACACACATGGCTTTTATACATTTTTGTTAATGATAATATGTTAACAGACAAATTCAAGTTGCAGTAAAAAGCTTTATTCTCTACGTTGTAAAGCTGGTTTGAGTGTATAAAATAAATTTTAAAAAAAAACCTAAAGATTTGTACCGTAATGTCATTTTCTTTTTGTTAAGATGCTAAATTGGTAGCAAAAAGTATGTCGTTCAGCAAGCGATATTGAAATCAAAGTATTAGTATTGGTACTGGCATCAAAAATGTTTAATGATTCAAGCCCCGACTGTATCTGAAGCCTAGTAAACTGTATTTATTTTATTCGAGTGTCTGACTCTCCACATATACACTATGCAGTGCCCTTAAAAATACTACAATTGGATGATTTAAAAATAGTTTTTGCCTGTTTTTGGAAAAACATGGATGTAACTTATAACATGAATGATTGCTGCGTTTTTGCGTAGATCTGGGAGATCTAGGTGTGTACACGTTGCCTCGCTTTGTAGAATGACTTATTATTTAGTGGAACAGAGCCACCATTAATGACACCTGCGCTTTTTCGTGCTATGACAAGTTAAAAATGATGTGTGAATGCAAAAAATTCACAGAAGCGCCTGCATTGAACAAACTGAGAGTTCACACATGTTGAGAGACAAACAAACTGGCTTTTACTCTAAATTGCATAACTATAAATCATTTTCTCTTTGGATTCAACGTGGTGCTGTTGACCTGTGGATCTTCGTGGCCGTTGATTTGACCTCCTGCCTCTGTTTCCATGCAGATTTTCCTCAGATGCAGTGTATCAGAGCTTTTGTTGCCCAGCAGCCCGATGAGCTGTCGTTGGAAAAAGCGGATGTCATACTAGTGCACCAACAAAGCAGCGACCGTAAGCCCATGTTTTTTCATCATACGCCTGCTGAAAGTGTTTTCTTGTACAATATAGAGCCATTTGGACCTTGTTGGTGTGAGATCAAGAATTAAACTCTTTTGTCTTGGATTCTTTCTTCTTCTCAGATTGGGTGGAGGGGACCAGACTATCTGATAGGCAGCGAGGATGGATCCCAGAGTCACATTTGGAAACCATAACCAACTCTAGAGTACTACAACGCAACCTGTCAGATGCACTCAAACTTACAACGGCTACAGCCGCAGTTTGAGCTGAATGTTCAGGACTGAACAGTGGGACGTCCGGGATCGACCGTGAAGGCCTACACGCTCAGTTGTGTGATTCAAAATGCTGGAGATTACACAGTGAATTATTCAGTGCTCCAAATGCAAATTTCTGTCTGTGGACTGTTAACAGGAATGCAGCAACTGAAAGGCTATAAAAATGCATTGCAATGAAGCATTTGGTCTCACTTGGTGGAACAAGTATCGCCTTGGAGCAAAGAAAGAACTGTTGAGGCCTGTCGAAAGATATAATGAGCTTGTGACTAACTTTTATCCACATTACAAGCGATGTGTATATGTGTATATTATAATAGACTACAATGATGAACTTGTGCAAAAGAAAAAATACTTTTAATGGGAAATTAATTTTCTCCGAGATGTTTAATGTGATGCTATGTGTATATGGAACAGATTGTAA
>JAPQRN010000576.1:2932-16553 GCA_037367275.1 Coranthus polyacanthus | reverse complement strand
CACTGTGGTCATAAAGGGATGGACATGGCAACAATACTCAGGTAGGCTGTGGTGTTTAAACAATGCTCAGTTGGTACTAAGGAGCCCAAAGTGTGTCAAGAAAATATCCCCCACATCATTACACCACCATCACCAGCCTGAAACATTTATCAGGATGGATTCATGCTTTTATGTTGTTTACGCAAAATTCTGACAATACCATCCGAATCAAAATCAAGACTTATCAGACCAGGCAACCTTTTTCCAATCTTCTATTGTCCAGTTTTGGTGAACCCATATGAATTGTAGCCTCAGTTTCCTGTTCTTATCTGACAGGAGTGACATCCAGTGTGGTCTTCTGTTGCTATAGCCCATCTGCTAAGGTTAAATGTGTTGTGTGTTCAGAGATGTTCTTCTTCATACCTCAGTTGTAATGAGTGGTTATTTGAGTTATTGTTACCTTTCTATCAAGACAAGGCAAGTTTATTTATATACACAAAGGCAATTCAATGTGCTTTACATACATGAAAGGAGCATCCAGAAAGAAATAAAAACAAAGTACTTAAACAATAATTCCAATTGTTTGCAGCATAGCAGCTAAATGCTGCTCAAACCAGTCTGGTCATTCTCCTCTGACCTCTGGCATCAACAAGGCATTTTCACCTCAAGAACTGCCGCTCTTTTTCAGGCCATTCTCTGTAAACCCTAGAGATGGTTGTGCGTGAAAATCCCAGTAGAGCAGCAGTCTCTGAAATACTCAGACCAGCCCATCTGACACTAACAACCATGCCACGTTGACCATGTCTACCTGCATAAATTCACTGAGTTATTAACAAGGAGTTGGTGTAGAGAACATGTGTACCTAATAAAGTGGCTGGTGGAAAGATTGTGAAAAAAAACGTTGTTAAACTTAAATGTTGAAAGAGGAACTGCTTGTCATGATGTTGTGTGATTCTACTTAATCATTGATGATCTCTAGACCTTCCTCAAGTTGTTGTTCCAGTGACTGCAATAGTTTAGCATCATCATGATCTTAAATGTTGAAAAGAAGAAATGTTTGTCTTCAGGGTGTTCTTTTAATTCTACTTAATCAGTGTTGATCTCTTGACCTTCCTCAAGTTGTTGCTCCAGTGGCTGCAATACTTTAGGGTCATCATGATCTTAAATGTTGAAAGAGGAACTGCTTGTGAGTTTCCTTAATCATTGATGATCTCTTGACCTTCCTCAAGTTGTTGCTCCAGTGGCTGCAGCAGTTTAGCATCATCATGATTAAGGTATGGAGTATGTATCCCTGCAGGGAAACTACAATAAGCACCCTGTGGTTGTATTCCTCCATGAACGACTCAAGTATTCCAGTGGGAAAATAATGGACCAAAAAGGGTTTTTATAGAACATTATGATGTGACAGTGAAGGTGGCTTTTGATCTTTTGAATAAAAAATGTCATTATTTCGTCATTTTATCCTATTATGCATTTGGGTGGAATTTTGTCATAATTAGTGTCACTTGAGTAATGGCCAAATATGTGTTTTAGGTCACAGTGAACTTAACTTTTGAGCATCAGAATCTAAGCAGTTCATCCTTGGGTCTATGTGAATGTTTGTGCCAAATTTTAAGACATTCTGTCAAACCATTTCTGAATTATCACATTTTTAAATGTAATAAACATAACAGACACAGAAAGATCAACTAATTCTACCATAGCTGTGACACTGTTAATGAACAATAGTAAATTATATGTTTTTTTGTGCAGCTGCTGTTGTCCAGTACTCACACACATTTACTTTTATGAGTGCCATCTTTGAGAGAACTCAGCTTTATTTAAATCTACTCAACTTTCAAAGGTTAGTGCTCTGACATGACATATGTGCAGCCACATATTCAAGTCACTAAAGTAGCAAAGTACAGTGACCAGTCATCTGTTATGGTCATTTGTGGTCCCTGTATTTTTCATTGTAAAAAAAAACTGCAGAATTGTAAAGTGTAAAGTAACTATTTGTAAATGTTGACTAATCTGTTACTGTGAGCACAAGTAGTGCTTTCAGAACAAATGAAGACTGAAGTGGTGTGTGTATGGAGAATATAAATATAAACATTTATATATTGTATTTAGTTACTTAGTGCCAAAGATTAAAGAATGACCTTTATCAGGTAGAAACATTGCATCATAGTTTTTGTCGTTAGTGAAGTTGTTTAACAGAATGTTAGATAAAAGGGGGGACTAAATTAAGGGAAAATAATTAAGTCCAAGCGACATACATACATAATATATATTTTTGCATACAAAAAACACATCGAAGTGGATGATGCTGTCCTCTACATGCTACACAGAGCCTACTCTGATTTGGATGAGTCTAGTGGTTAAATGGTAACTGAGCTGTGGACAGACATAGAGGAATACTTGAGTCGTCCATGGAGGAATACAACCACAGGCTGCTTATTGTAGTTTGCCTTGCACTACAGCTCCTCCACACTCTGATCATGATGATGGTAATCTACTGCAGCCACTGGAGCAGAAATTTGAGGAAGGTCATCAATAATTAGGTAGAAATTAAATGACAGCATCAAAACAAGCAGTTCCTCCTTTCAACATTTAAGTATGACAACATATTTTTCACAATATTTCCAGATTACAACACAACAACGCAATATTTTATGGTCCTCCAGTCTACTGCACAAAACATGGTGGAGTCAGCCTCAGGAACTACTGGGCCCTTCACACCTGAATGTCCAAGTTGATGTTTTTGTTACATTGTTTACAATAGGCCTGGATAGATTTACTTTCACACTGCAATTTTACAAGTGCACTAAAGAACTTTGTAGTCCACACTGAAAATAGAGCCCATTTCTGCAGCTGATCTATTAACAATGTGCAAATTTATCCAACCAGTTCATTTCAATAATGTGAGGATTATATCCTTTGATTTTTCAAAGTGCATTCATCACAATCCAACCTTCATTACTAAGAGACACACTCTGGGTGGGGGAGATGAGTCCCTCCTTTGGTTCCTGGATCATAGACTATCTGACAGGAAGACCACAATTCATCAGGATGTGGACCTGTGTCTCTAGAACAGTAATGAGCAGCACTGGGGCTCCTGTAGTATCTGATGTGTTTTAGGTTATTCCTAAGTCATTAATAAGTTTAAAAATTGCATTATAATAACACCTCTATGAACTGTATTGTGCCATTTGAACTTTTACCCACTATATGACTGCATGAGTTTGGTATGTTTCTTTAGAGGCCTCTAAGTGCAGGATGTTGGGGTACCAAATAGATTAGAGGGGCTCCCTTCATTTGGGAATAGGTCAGAGGGGCATCGTCAGATCAGAACCAGATGTCCTTGCCCTATTTGTTAAAAACAGCCAGCCTATATATACGTGGACAAAGACATTAATATTCAGATAATTCCATATTGGCTTTGGGTTCTCCCAGGTATTCATGGAGCCTGTAAGATGCTGTACATATTTGTAATAAACTTTTTATATGCAAGCAAGACAGAGAGAGATTCCTTCTTCATCTTCACATCATCGCTGCACAATTAACAATACTCCACAGGGAACTGTTTTGGCTCCCTTCCTGTTCACATTGTACACAATGGACTTTATGTGTATGCAACATTTCTCGCGTGTGTTTGTTAACACAACTGTTCCAACCTGGCCCCTCCTCTCCACTCAATGAACGAGGGAGAGAGAGCGTTGGTCGAGTGAACATGAGACTGCATTAAGAGAGTGCGAGATAAAAAGCTGTGAAATAGAAAAATAAAACAGCAATTCCTTTTTATCATTTTCCTTATTATTTATATGAGAATGTTGGCAATATGCAGCTGAACGAGGTTACCAGAGTCAGTTTGTTTTTATATTGTTCCGTCCACACATGCTTTTTTTGGCTGGAGATATAAACACACTGGCAAAGATCCACACCCTCGTCAACATCCAGCACACAGCAAAACAAGAGGAAAATAGAAAATACAGAGAGAGGGCAGGGTCTCTGCAGGTTAAACACCACCACACACTGACAGAGGGTCAGAAGAGATGTTTGAGATTAATTATTATTGGATAAGTCTATATCATGTGTTTTAAGGAAAATGTTACATACTTTGCCTTTAAGTACAACTCTGAGTCCTGTCACATCCAGAAAATCCAGAATTTTCCAAAGAAGATTCAGGTCCTTTGACACTGCACTAAGATGCTGCACATGTTTTACCAGTCCGTGGTGGTGAGTGTGTTGTTCTATGCTGCGGTCTGCTGGGGAAGCAGCATCAAACAAATGGATGCAAGATGGCTGGACAAACTTGTGAAGAAAGCTGGCTCAGTGTTTGGAGAGAAGCTGGACTGTGGTGAAGAGATGCACACTGAATAAGATGGAAGACATCTTGGACAATTCAATTCAGATCATCCTCTTCACCACTTTCTAACCAACCAGAGAAGCAGCTGCAGTGGATAACTCACCTCACTACGATGCAGGACTCAACGTCCCACAGTTCAGATTAACACCTTAGCCAATGGAAGATAGACTGGAGACTAAACTGAAGATAGACTGAATATTCTGTAAATAATTCACTGATTATTTCCCCCTGGGGATTAATAAAGTTAATCTGTATCTGTATCTACCAAAAGGTATTTATATGTAGCAAAACACACCCAAGACCAATGTTAACTAAAGTAATGGCAGCAAATAGTAATGGTAATGCAAACAAATGTCTGGCTCCCAGCTCAAAACAGACTATCATAAACTTGACGTAAGTATATAAGTCTTCCATAGTGCAACTTTAAGCTGCCATTCCTATTCACATAAAAATGTTAAAAATGAATATAATATGAATGAAAAAATGCTGTTTCTGTTGTCTGAAGACATACATTAATATTTTCTTTGTTTTTTATTGTTAGTATGATTCATTTTGGCCACAGAATGATGTTTAATTGCATATTATTACTGTTTAATTTGTCTTCAACTCAAAGCCATCTCTTTGCCTGAGCAGGCTCTGCAGGACTTTCTCAGGATAAAGGAAAAAGTTTCTGTTCCGTTCCATGTCCTGAGCATTAATAATACGAGTTACCAAAGCTTGTTGTATGGCAGGAGACTCACAAGGGTGATGATGCACTCTGTGACTCACATTCCTCCAAGACTCAATGACTAATAAACCCTCCATTCTGGGTTCCTCATATTCAGTAGAATTGTTGAGTGCCTTTTTGCTCACTATTTTATCGCTTTCATTACTTTCTGTTGGTGCCTCAACAGACTTATCTGTTTTGCATGTTCTTACTCTTACAGCAGTTGGGGCAGCTATAGCAGTCTCATTAAATGGACCAGTTAGTATACTTGAATTTAGTAGGCTAACATTATTGGAGCAGGTCATATTGGTTATTCCAAACATGTCAGTAGTTGTATTTTTCAGTTCGTCTGTTGTCCTGGGCCTGAATCTTTGTGGTCCTGGAGCTCCAGTCTCCTGAATATTTCTGCGTAGATAGGCTCTGTATCCCTGAACCAGCTGAGTTAATCCTGTCTTATAAGACAGACGCAGAGCCTCAGCAGACCCTATTGGCACAGAGTGTATCCGAACCTGTTGGAAAAAGAAACAAGGTCAGCTAATGTTGATATGTTTATTATGTTTGCTGGAAGTAAAAAACCCAGTCACACAAAGAATTCTATTGTAAAATCAGTTGACTTTGGTGGAGATGCAGAGATCAGTGGAAATATAAAAGGGAAAAGTGAAATGAAAAATACTGAAAGTAGTGTAAAACAGGAGTTGTCATACAGTTATTTGATGTTCAGTTATGTTTCAGCCTTCTCTCTCTAGTATAAACTATCACTTGAGAGGATTGGACACAAGCAGAGGTGAAAAGTGAAGCATAAAAACCACAGGTATCTGTACTTTGAGTATTTATTTTTCTGAAAATTTTGTCTTTGTATTCCCTACATTTTAAAATACATATCTGTTCTTTCTACTCCTACATTTTCAAAAAACAGGCTCCTTACTTTAGTTCAGTTAATGCATTTGGGGTGAATTATCCATTATCTTTATTTTGAATCATTGCATGCCTTCAAAACATCAAGACAGAGCTCAACCTAAATGGATAGAACAGTTCTTTCTATGAGTGGGTCTCTATGCTGCCATAATTCTCGACTGAAGGTATGGAGAAAAATAAAAAACATCACAGAGGTTTTGGGTAATTTGCAAGGTTTTTTGTTTCCTCTGCGCATTTTCCCAGTAGAGAATTATAGAGGCTTATGCCAAAACACAGCATGGAAAGAGCAAGCTCAAAATCCTTCAGAAGAGCTAAACCTGAAAATGTGATAAGATGAATGACATGCATGGCAGCATACAGTAAGGAACATTTTTCTATCTTTCAACAGGCTCAACAGTTATCTGTAAGGGTCGGCTGTTAGTAGTGAGTCTTGACATCATATCTGGAGATAATGCCAATAAATTTGAGTAAAACACAGACCTTGCTTACCCTGTCTGCATGTGCCGCATGAAAAACAGATGTGGGGGGTTAATTTCTCATGGGACATCCCCAGGTTATACTAGTCCTGTGTGAATGGGGTTAAAGACAACGTCCACAAATATTACAAATGACCAGAGGTCCACAGGTAATACTAGTCCTGTGCAAATAGGGCTTACGGTGCACACACAGATGCAATACTTGCACACAAACTTTATGTACTGTGCACACTAAATTTTCTGTGCAGATAACACTAAACTTTATGTGTAGACTATCAGTCATAAGTCAAATTTGCTTTTAATGCAAACTGAACACTTCTTTCTGCTGTTGATTTACATCCAAAAGCCTCAACTCAACTGGCACAATACAGTGTTTTTTATTGGATAGACACATAGACAGCAGACAGCAACCATTTGTCAAAAAGTGTTAAAATACACATGAACTGGGCATGGCTTTTTTGCTTAACACTCGTTGACCATGTGGATTTTGGCGCTGTGCAAACAGAGAGAAAGCGGGATAGAAACTGGGTTTAATGTTAATGTTTCAAGCCTGTCAATAATTTGAATGCTTTTTCATTTTTGCTGAACAATTTGTTCATTCTTACTTGATGAATTCTCATGTGCAGATGAAATGCAGCTCCAGCCAACCACTGCTGCATAGACACAGAACTCATCCTCTTCTTCGTAGTCATCCTCTCATAGTGGTCAATCAGCTCAAGTTTCAGCCACTTGTCATACAGCTCTGTTGTCTCAGCCATTCTTTCTTGGTCATTGGCAATGCTGGGGACCACTTGGAGATAGCTTTGGATAATCCAACCAATATTTGAAGTACTGCTGATGCCAAAAATCCTTTTAGTCTGGAATCTTTGAGTTGAGTGATTCCCCTCTACGAGTCCTTTAGCACGGATCTGATGGGTAAAAAGAGTTAAAAAAGACTGGTAAAAGTAGAATCACTGATTTAACTTTACTGCAGTAAAAATGTCTTCTCCATGCATGTCTCCCATTACTGTCTCTTTCATCTTGTTACATCTTATGATCATTTTTAGTCTTACATTATTTTCATCTTGTTAAATCTTTTCTGTCACATCCTGTGACATCCTGTCCCAAAGCGATGCGTCCAGGTTGGACTACTGTATCTCGTAACTGTCAGGATGCCCGATGCCAGTTTGGGTTTCATTAGGCGGACACCCTCCCTACTTTTAACTTTAAATGTTTGTAAATACATTGCAAATCAATTTAGCCACATCTGTGCTTGTTAAGAGGAAATTCTTTACCATCCATGCTGCTATGTTGTGTTTTTTTTTTTGTACTTTTTCATCTCGAGACCTAAAAGAGAAATTTGGTGTCTACCTAAGACCGAAACATACAAAAATACATCATGACTTTCATCATTTACATTTATTATTCATTTACAGATTTTTACACCATCAAAACAATGTTGCGTAAATGCACTTTGCTGCCTAATCCACATTAGGGACGAAGCCATAAATCAGGGATGGAATGTCGGAATGTCAGTCATGGCTAGCAAGATAATGTCAGCAATTGCTTCAAACACTGTCAACTCAGCTAGCAACACAGTAGTCTCCAAATTACAGATATGAAACAAATCGTACACAAGCATTGACTCACTTATTTTTCCACTGTCTAAGTACTGTCTCTGAAAGTCTCTTCTTTGCAAAGGAAACATTTTTTCATTCATTCATTTTCTGTAACCACTTAATCTTCTGGAGGGTTGCAGGGGGGCTGGAGCTAATCTCATATCATTACAATGGCATATTAGAGTCACAATAAAAAAAATAAAAATTATGAGCCAGGGGAGGGCGGTAATTTGGGTAATTTGAGACATTCATTTCAGAGAATATCCAAGTCCATAAATGAATTTGCAGGATTACACAAGAGTTTTTTTTCTCAAAATATTACCCATCTCCCCCAGCTTATAAAAAATGTTTTACCTAAACTGGCCTTAATATCATAGCACTGTTAAATATTTTACTGTGCCAACTGGCGACCGTCAAAGGCTCAGTGTGCAATATTTAGTGATTTCTAGTAGTCAACTGAATACCCCCCACTTTCACCTTTTGGCCATAAAAAACACAGACCTCATTAGAATCAGTATTTGTTTTGTCCATTCTGGCTTTTTAATTAGTTCTGGTCCACATTCAGATATAGTAGGTCAGAGTAATGCACCTTAACGCTGGATTCCACCCACTATAAAATGCATAAAAAGGAGAGGAGGAAGGCCATTCTGAGTTACTGTAGAAACGTGGGGGCGCAACATGGCAGATTAAACAGCAACCTGCTCCCTCTGTAGATATAAACAGTTCATAATAATGGAACAAAAAAACAATGATTGTTATTTTCAGGTGAATGTACACCAATGAAAATGTGATTTTGAATACTATATTCAATTTCTGCAATGAGATCCTCCTAAACCCCCCTAAATCTGACACACTGGACCTTTAAGACTTTGAGTTTGGATCAAAGGCAACCTACTTGTTGGGCAATCTGGTCAAAAACCATAGATAGAGCAAGGGCAACAACCCCCACTCCTCCATAGGAGACCCTGTTGTTGCCTCCCAAGTCTCTGGTCAGGTTGAGGTTGAATGCAATCTGCTGCTCCTTGTTCATGCTCCGTTGTAAAAAGGCATACTGATGCTGCAGCGCTGCCGAGGAGTCCAGGGACAAGAAGGTGGTAAGGACAGGATCCAAGGAGATGTCAGGGATGATGCTGGCATCTCGAGCAACAGTAAACAACTCTTGAACAGTGGCTGGAGAAGGAAGACACAATGTGCGACCCATCAGGATCATGGTTTTATCTTTTTGAGTAAAGTGTGTCAGTATGTGTCTGTGCAGCCAATCTGCTTGTCATCTGTACCCTGACCCTCGGTGTGTTTATCTGCCCCGTCAGAGTGATGATACTGGCATGACCCTTCAACCCAGAACATATCAAATAAAATAAACAAATTATAACCTACAGTATATGTTTAAATAAACGCAATTTATACACACATATAAAGTAGCAAGATACTAAATTAACTGACATTATATGTGGTGATGTATATTAATATTTAAGTGTGCTTCACAGAAGTCTTCTGTCAGCTTCTGCTGGTGTGGTTGGACATTACTAAAGCTCATCCTGACTCCACCTGCTGAATATAGGGCCACCTTCATAGTTACAAGTTACTGGAAATATTCAGTGAATAATTGTTCACATGCATAGCATTGACATAAAAGCATAACCATTTAATGTCCACAGTCATAAAAAATAGACATTGGTTGGCCAAATAGTGTATCTGCTAAACATTAACCTTAATGCAAATAAGCACACAGCTCACTATGAAATTTCCTGAGCTGGCACATCAGTACACAGTACACTTGTATAACAGTCAAAAAGTCATGCTTGGTTGGAGAAAATAGACAGTAGAGAGAATTAACTCAACCGGAGTTAATTCTGTACTTATAAATGGTTCATAATTAAGTTATTAATTAGGTTGTGAAAACTTTATAAATCATTAATAAACTGTTGTAACACATTATAAAACATGGACAGACAACCTGTTGTTGACAAATGGTGAGCCCACATTTCCCTTTACTGTTCAGCTTTAGATCTCATTGTTTGTCATATTGGTTTCAATGTGGCATCTGATGCATTCAGGACTGCGATTAGTCATTACAGCTGTAAATAACCCATTTTTATATCAAATAAGCTAGAAAGATGATGATCAGAAAGATGATGATGTGTTAGAACCTTGAGTTTTTAGCTTCACTCAAGTCTCATAGAATTACATGGAGGGGGCAGGATTCATGAGCAATACTGCAACTAGCCACCAAGGGGAGACTGCAATGTTTTGGCTTCGCTTTTGGAGGGCTGTCAGTGTCTCTATCTTTATATACAATCTATGTTTTTTATAAAAAGATGATCAGATTAGTGCTGCTCCAAAGACACATGTAACCAGTGCTCTGTTTACCTTGCTTGTAAGTTTCCAGTTTGTTAATTCCAGTATAGTGATCTGAAATGTGCAAAAGATACACCAAGATACTGATTCAGACAAAATAAAAAGTATGTATTGGATCAGAGATCACAGTGTTCAGTTTAGGCTCGCATCCTTGCCCTTTACACATTGAAATACATTCAGATTCCTTTCTGAAGTCTGTATTTCCTATCTTTCTTTGAGGAAATTTGTTTTTATTTTATTTTTATCTATATAACATTTCAATCATTTTCTCATACATTTGTTGTCAAATTCCAAACTCCTCAGCCCATCTTTGCTCCTAAAGGACTAGACCTTTCCTGGATGCTGCATTTGTGCCAAATCATGATCACCTGTTCACATCACCTGTTTCAAATCCCATTGTTATTTCATAAATTGCCCCTTCCCCATTTTTTCTTGAATGTGTTTCAGGCATGAAATATATTGTGTTCATACTGTGTACAATGAAATACAAGTCAAAGGACATTTTAATATCACTGCATACTTTTCATTTGCATTTTGATACTTTTGAAAGTTTTTCTTGTTTACTATACTGTACTACTATAATGTGATACTCAGTGGTAAAGATCTCCACATCCCAGAAGCCTTAACTGAAAAGACATTTTGCCCAAATGTGTGGACCAAAGTTTTACATAACAGGTCCCTCTAGGGGACACTCTTGTTGGTAGTTCAATTGCTGTATTCTTTGTCAGAGCCCAGTTGTTATACAGTATGAGAAATGTGACGGTATCATTGAAGGCACATACAGTTTTTGCATCTATATTTGATGTCTTATGAATTTAAATTGAGCCTACTACACATAACAAAGGCATGACATCCATCCAATCTCCAAAACCCTTGGTGCATTTCAGGGTCAGGTAGAAACAGGATAAGACCTAGACTGCATATAAGAAGGATTAGGGTTAGTTACCGTGATGTCACCTATTGGTTCTTGAACTGCCATTTTGAAGTTTGCATTTTGGCCATCGCAATGTTGACTTTTTGGAGCCAGAAACAACCATATGTGGACAATGGGTTGTATTGCCAATAAACTTCATTAAGCATTTGTGTCAAAGTCTTTTTATTGTGTTCATAGCATAACTTTTTGTTATTTATTTTATTTTTAATAATTTTAATTATTGCACAATAACAGTCAGTCAGTCATTATCTGTAACCGCTTAATCCTCCCCTGGAGGGTCGCGGGGGGGCTGGAGCCGATCCCAGCCGACATTGGGCGAAGGCGGGGTACACCCTGGACAGGTCGCCAATTCATCGCAGGGCCATTCACCCTCACATTCATACCTAGGGGCAATTTAGAGCGACCAATTAACCTATTTAACCTGTTAAGGTGCATGTTTTTGGACTGTGGGAGGAAGCCGGAGTACCTGGGGAGAACCCACGCAGACACGGGGAGAACATGCAAACTCCACACAGAGAGGCCCCAGTCGGTCGGCCCTGGATTCGAACCCAGGACCTTGCTGTGAGGCAACAGTGCTAACCACTGCACCACCGTGCCGCCCTTGCACAATAACATATAAATAAATATGCTAAAACAAAAAACTTTAAATGTTTACAGATTGTGCAGGACAGGGTTGGCTTATACAAGTACCTCCCCTGTAAAATGTAAACAATCACATAAAAAGCCACAGAACCAATCAAAATACTAGCATTATTACAACATATGGAAGAAATACACAAAAATAAAAGCTCAGGTGAGAAAAAGTTGAGATGCAATACAAAGAAATGTGAGGCACTATACATTTTCGCCAATTATTTTAAATAAATATAAGGTAGATGTTGATTGAAGTGATGGATTTAGATTGTTCCAAAGAGATGGTCCTCGATATTTCAGCAAATATTGACTAACAGAAGTCCGGCAGAATGGAAGATGGAAGCCCTTAGTGGAATAGTTGTGAATATCTGAAGAATACTTAAAGAAGTTGTGTAAAGCACTGGGAAGATCATGAGTTAGGTGAACATATTTATACATGAAGTCACAGCTCTAACTTATTAACCACAACTAGAGTCAAGCTGTCTGCCAAGAAAAAAACATGTTTTATTTAACAAAGAGAAGCTGGAATTCTGATTCAGCAGGCGACCTAGCTGTCATACACACTTCTCAATCAAAGGTGGACCCAGCAGACATTAAAAGGTTTATTTGCCCTAAAGTCTTATTAATTTAAAAATGGACCACCAGAACACTTATTAGAGCAGCGATACTGAAAGCTTTTAACAAAAGGTCCATATGGATTTTACAGTCAGCCAGAGGAGAACAATGCAAACATGCTCAAACAAGTCACCAAGCTGCCCTTAGCATAAGAAAAACTTAGTAAATACAAGAACCTGTCATATAACCTAACTATGTATTCAGCAACAACATAGACTGGAGTTTTGGTTTAATGAGAGAAATGACACTGTTTGCCTTGAGCCTGGAAACAAAAGGTGTGATCACCAGATGGAGGCAGTGGCATGGGTCAAGCTGCTGCCGTGTGAGTTTTTCACAGTGTTCATCATAGAGAACACAGACTCACATCGATATGTCACCAAACATTATGAGCACATAAAAGACCACTTTCTGAAGTTGTGGAACCTTTGCTGCAGTAGCCATCTTTGTCCAGAAGATCACAGTGTCACACTTCACAAACACAACAACATTCTCCTGGATTTGCAGAGATGCAATGTTTACAGAGATGAGATGTTTGCACATGGGAAGACACATTCCGTTTCTCTTGGGGATTGTTCAACATTTTTCATGAGAAATGGAAATGCAAGACAAAGTCTTGTTTAACCAGGCTGAAATCATCAAAGCGGTTTCCAGAATTCTCAGAGAGCTACTCCAGAAATACAGCATAATTGTGATGGTAATTACCACTTGTTTACTCATATGAACATACACAAACATAAGGTCAAATATTGTGTCTCCTTTGCCTTGGAGCTTGAGCTCATTAAGATGACCTTATATCTACCAAAAATACCACAAGCTCCATCTTAATGGCATTTTTGGTATAGATCCTGTTTGGCTTGGCATTCTTCTGTTCTGTCAAAAAAATCTCCAAGTCTTTTGTAACAGCCCAGAAGCAAACTGAATAATCAATAAAATGAACAAAATAAGCATTCAAAAAAATTAAGATGAATAAAATAATTAACAAAAATGAACAAAATAAGCACATTGTTATATTACGCAATTGTAAAATGCGTAACCAATACACAGAATAAGAAACTGTTT
>JAPQRN010000574.1:0-11107 GCA_037367275.1 Coranthus polyacanthus | reverse complement strand
GTGTGTGAAGGTGAGGATGAGGATGAAGATGAGGTGTGTGAGGATGAGGTTTGTGAGGATGAGGTTTGTGAGGATGAAGATTAGGTGTGTGAAGGTGAGGATGAGGATGAAGATGAGGTGTGTGAGGATGAGGTTTGTGAGGATGAGGTTTGTGAGGATGAGGATGAGGATGAGGATGATGTTTACCTGCAGGAGGCCACGCTTTGATGTATCCGGTGCAGTGAACCACCGAGTACTGAGCCTCTCCTTCTTTGGACGGTCCCAGGCCGTTCCTGTCCATCACACAAACACATAGCGTTTAGGATCAGACACACACACACATGTAGATGTTCACCACATGAATCTGAAGATCAGGTATGAGCCAGAACTGTCCAGTACATGTTGAGTTTCAACTCTATGAACTGACAGAGGAAATGTCGACAGAAACTGAGAAAAAGTAAAGCTACAAATAAATAAAGTGGATTTTCAGACCATACTTTGAGGAGTTACAACCTCAAATCAGAAACAGTTGGAACAGTTTGGAAAATGCAAATTAAAACAGAAAGCAGTGATATTAAAATGATGTTAATTGCAGCCCTATTTACATGATTATAAAACCTCAGAATTAAAAATAGAACTTAGAATCTTATTGTCTTTTATGGTTAGTTTGATATTTAGTTCCAGATGTATTCATTGATTACTTCAGTTTCAGTGATTTCTTTATTTTGTTTATTTTTTTACTTAAAAGAGTCTTAAAATCCCCAAAAGGTGTTTTTTTTTATCTTGTTCACAACATAATTAACTAGTTCCCAATATCTTGTGTGAGTTCATTACTTTGTGCAAACAAGATAAATATCTAGTGATTATGAAGTTAATTAGTTCATTAGTATCTTTAGGAGCTCAGTGTGACGTAGTTGTTCAGTTCAACTAATATCTAATAACAGATCAAACTTTCTGACAGTGATGCAACTAGTCATGAAGTCAGTTTAACATTTGATCATGTGGTTATAGATAGATATATTTATCTAGTGAATGCTGCTGCTGTTGCCTTTTTCCAACAGGAAACCTTTAAATAACCAAGTCTGATGGAAGTCAGTATCGATGATCTGGTCTCGAATTATTTGTTGTTATGTCACGTATTTCAAGTGTTTGCCAGAATAAACCTGGACCTGGAGGATGAAATGAATGGATAAACCATGTGCCCTAATGTTCAGTGTAAAGTTTAGTTAAATGATGGAGTCTGTGTTTGAAAAGGGATGAGTTATAATCAAACTACCCTGTACAAGAATCCATTTAGTGTCATTACACCTCTTAGCTCTTCATCATGCTCAGTGTTTTCTACTGAACAGAAGCAGAAGCTTTAAGGATACGTAAAGCAATTATTTTCTGAGAAACAAACAGAAGTAAACAGTACTTTTTCAGGTTCTCTTCAGACCTCGTACAGCTCTATAAATCTGCAGTAAGCAGGTCAGCCTGAGAGGCAAAACCCAGGGGGAAGAAGGATATCAATACCTCTGAATCTAAAACGAAGCCACAGAAACAGGTCAAAATAAACTCGACACAGAGTGAAGACAGAGTGCAGGAGGGTCTGTACCTGTATCTCTTCCTCATGTTGGACAGGCGGTTTAGGGAGATGTGGTCCAGAGGAGCACTGCCACACCTGCGCAAACAAACACAAACCACACATAAGACAAACGAGACTAAACAACATTGACGACACTTAGCTCCAGCTCCTCGGTTCTCTGTGCTGGAAAACATCCAGGTCATTCTCCTTTGTGCTGTGTCTTTTACTGCTGCTCAATCTATGATGCAGTTGCAGCTAGAAACGAATCAAAGTTGAAGAAACTTTGGCAAAAACAAGGCAAAAATGTTATATTCAAACCAAAATGGTGGACTTCCTGTTGGGTTCCAGGTTTTGCTCCGAGAGACTTTTTTCTGCATCTGGACCGTGATACACGTGTCGACCACATCTGGTACATCTACATCAAACCTCATGTGGGGGCTGATATTCCTCCATTTCTGGCAAAACACTCACAGCATTGCCACGGCAACACCATTCAACTGAAACCGTCTTCATAACTTGTCTTTGTAAATGTCTTTAGATGAAACTGAACCAGATCTGAAGAAGCTCGGGTTCAGTTTGTTAAAGCAAAACACCTGGAAATGGAAAAAAACCTGTATATTCAAACCAAAACGTCAGACTTCCTGTTGGGTTTCAGGTTTGGCTTCAAGATACTTTTTTGTGCCTCTGGACCTGATATGAGGCAGAAGCTTTATTTTTTGAAATTTTCTAGGGGGCACTATTGAGGCATTTTTCCCACACAGATGCTCAAGACCATAAAATATAACATTTTTCAGCACTTCTGACATGAGCAAAGTTTTGTGAAGTTCAACCTGAATGTGAAAAATGTGCTTCCACTGAGAGAAGAAGAATCCCCTAATTAATGTGATATTAAATCAAAACACAGCACAGAAGGAAACAACCTTTTTGTGGCTGCGATCAAGTTGAATGATATGTTTAAGACTTGTTTGTCAGTTTAAAAGAACATTTCTTCCAACAGAAGTTAAATGTCATGGTGAAAAGTAAGACGACAACCGTAAACATGGCAGCTCTGAACCTTCTGGACGACACATCTGTCGTTTGGCTGATATTTATCATCACACTGTTTGTATCAGTGGAGTTGACAGAGCTGCATCCACACACATCTCAGCAGAACTGGGATTTTTATACTGGATTTTTGCAGTTATGTAAAAGAAATGAAGGACATCGAGTATCAAACAGGGATCATCTCAAGTCCACGTAGTCCCCGAGGGAAATTAACATGACTAGTGTTTAATACAAACCCAGTCTGTGTCCAGCAAATAGTTTACACCTGGGAAATTAGGAGATAATTATAAAAAAGAAAACACTGATAAACGATCAATCAAAATAAAAGGTTCACGATACAAAGAGCCAGTTTCATAAAGGTGTTTCACACTGGTCTTAGATCAGTCTAATGCAAGTTTTACTGTAATCAAAGTATTTTTTATATTTTATTTTCTTTCTCTATCACAAACATCAGCACATAATCTGAGCTCCTTCTGTTTGTATTGTGTAACTAATGCAACACTGAGTTATAGAATAAAGTAAAACCCATAAATATTACATGTCCACATCTAAGCAAATGTCTTTAGATGAAAATGACCAAATCTGAAGTAGCGCAGGTTTATTTCTATGAGGAGTTTGTTAAAGTCTGGGCCTGATAAATGTTTCTAGTAAATCTGGTACATGTAGGTCAAGCCTCATGCAGGGTCAGTCGGTTTGATGCTGCTCCTCTGTGCCTGATTCATCCAGTTACATGTATAGAATTAAACTCAACTATGACACACAATGTTTCTGTAGTTTCTGGTCCATGATCAGTGTGTGTTTTTCTCTGAAAAGGCCTTGGTCTCGTGGCTCAGCATTACATAAGTGTGCCTGCTTCTAATAACGTCTTGTTGAAATGTTATCCTGCAGACCCCGCTGCGCTGTCCTCAGACATGTTTATGCATGTGTCACAAAACTGCTTGTGTTTCACTGTTTGCTTGCAGTTTCTTCCCGACAGTCCCGGCAGCATGTTGTTTGAATTATGCAAAGCCTGGAATAGCAACAGAACAGAAGAACACGGCGGTCCAATAGATTCCTAACAACCTAACACGCAGCACTTCTCGTGCGACTCTCCATCCCTTTGTGACCGGTCCAGACAAAACAAGGCTTGAGCAGCGCTGGAAGATTCCACACGGTCTGGCACGAACACGTCACAGCGTGGCGGAATCAAAGACTGGAGAGGTGTGTTGTGTTGTTCGACTGAGTAAGAGCTGTTTGTTCCAACCACTCGAAGCAGTTAAAGCTCTTTTAATGTCGTCTGAAGCCAAAGAGTAATGAGGCAAACGGTGACATCTTGACATGAAACGAGTCCAGTTCAGTCCACGCAGGGTCTGAAGGGGTCACGGCTCCAGAGGAAGAACCGATGCACTGATGTGATGTTCAGCAGAATCAACTTCAACACACGACAGTCATTATTCAACTACAACAATTCAGCAGGAACTTGGAGAGTATCTGCAGCAAATTGAAAAACCACAGCACGGCTTGAAATGAGAGAAAATAAGAGAAAAACGACGTCAATCCTCTGGATTAAGATTATACTTCAACAAGTGTGTAAAGGCCTTCACACAACACAGTCAAACGACAAAACAGTTTTAAGAGTTTTAACTGAGAATGTGAACAAAATAAACCCAAATAGTGATCGTTTTATCACCAGCTCTATTTTAACGTATAATCTGCATTAGCAAGAAACGTGTTGAATACTAACATGTCCGGCCTTTGCTCTTAGAAGGTCCATAAATGTAGATGTAAGAAGTCTTTAATTTTACACAGTGTGGAAACATCAGTCATGTCAGCAGTGACCTGTAGCAGCAGAAATACTGCGGCGTTACAGCAGGAAACAGAAGCATATGGCTGCAGGTTCATGTGCTGTGAAATAGGTTTTGGCTGCATGAATATCTCAATTTAAGACTCCGGTTGGTATATAGTAGTGTTGCAGTGTGGGTTCGGGTGTGGTGCACGTGCAGGTTCAAGGCCAGTGTTACAGAACAACAGTCCTGCTGTCGTGCACATTTGAACTCCATTAATTCTGGTCCAAGTCACAGACGAAGCGCAGGTCACCTTCAAACTGTACTGATGGAGAAAAAAAGTTTGGACACACAGCCATCCATCATCACCACCATCATGATCCGTTAGCTCAGTTCAAACGGGAACGAAACGCACGCAGAGCAGAGCAGCGACTGGCTTTAGAATTCAACCAAAGACCTGGAGGCTGTCAGGATGAGTTCTCCATGAATGTGTAGAAAATGATGAGATGAAAACAGCAGCTGGTGAATCAGTGTGAGCGACAGCAGCTTTAACTCTTTCACATCCTGTTCCAGACCTGAACCCGGTCTCAGCTAAAAACTGGAAAAATATGAAACATGATGAAGACGAGATGAAACAGGTTCATCTGTTTAGTGGACAGTGAATTACAGCTGGCCCTGTCCATGAACAGTTAGATTCTGCTTTTTATCATGATTCTACTGACGACATTCACACAAACATCTTATAACAGTTTACGTGTCCGACGGCGTCATCATCATGTGATACATGTTCTAGGTGTGTTAATGAGATTATTCCTAAAACTTTGGTGAAATGTTAGAGTGGACAGAGACTGTCAGAGACAGAGACAGAAAACATTCATTGAGACAAAAATGTTGCATCACATTCAAGTCAAGAGTGTTGTCCCAGTTTGTAGTTTCTATTATTTCCTACACGTTACTAAACAGGTCTATCTGGTCCACGTGGTCCAACATGGTCCACATAGTCCACAACATGGTGCACATAATCATTAATAATAATCATTAACAATCTAAATGTTTTCACAGAAGTCGGACCAGCAGATCACAGACTTACACTGATTCTTCACTGTCTGAAGTCGTCATTTCATGTCATTATTTATGACAAACAACACGTTACACAAACTCTGCAGGTTAAACACATTCAAACTCAACACTTTAGTGAAGAAAGACACTAAAGAATCACTAGACACAGATTGGAACAATATGTCATGAGATTAACCAGATCAACTCTGACTTTGTGTATGTCGTGTTTGAAAGCTGCAGTGGAGACAGCGCTCAGCGAGACGTTTGAATACTTGTGTAATGGATGGACAGACGTCAGACACTCACCTCATGCGGCAGATGAAGGAACGTCTGGAGCCCATGCACATCCTCATGGAGGACTGCTGTCCCTCCTTCTTCACTGTTCCCGTCTTGAGGTCCAGAATACGTCCTGTCAATACAGAAGACAGAATGTTAAGCCTCAAGAACCTATTTATTAACAGACATGAAGGAGGAGGTTTAAGCCCAGTTCAGACCAAAGACTCACATCTAGATGAAACCAGTTCAGACATGTTGATATGTAGTTAATACATAGTTTTACGTGTATAAGCTGTATGTTTCTATTAGACTGTGACCAGTTCAATGAATTCTCACATCTTAATCCACATTCAGACGAGTCGGGCTCTGCACGAGAATCTGTTTTATTCTACGTCTGTTGTTTTGTTTATATCGACGTCTTCAGATTTGTTGAAGCCAACGAGGAGCCTAATAAATTAGTAAATAGATGCACAGTGTGTAGTCAAGTACACCAAGACCAGAAGGTATCGAGACTAACCCAAAACCAAGACTTTAAGGGGTCGAGACTAGTGCTGCACGACTTGGTGAAAACGTCACGTTGAAATTATTGTGATTTCGATTTGAGTCAACTTGATTATGAAGGAAAATGCACACGTTTGAAATGTCAAGTCAAACATACAAACTTAAACCAGCATAAAACAAATAAAACAAAACATTCTGCATGTTTTACACAGTGTCTGTGAATCCTAAATATCATGTGTTTATTGTTTCTCTAATTAGACTCTAAATCCTCCTGAATGTGAACCTTTAAACTGCAGACTTTTGTTTTTCTAAAACTGTACAGACTGATGTTACAAACTGTCCAGAAGACATGACAAGTATACAACAAATCAAATAAAGAATTGTCCATTAAAGCAGAGCAGCATCTTCATAATGAGTTTAAATTAACCACTGAAGCCTGCAGTGCAGTTTCACATTTAAATATTAAATGTTGTCAAACACTGTCCTTCTGTTTTCATCAACACACACTCATTTTGTTTGAATAAATGTGGATTTGTTACCAGATAAAAGCTCAACGCGAGGAGTAATCTATAGCCTCATCGTTTGTTATGAAACTCAAACTCACAGAAAAACAGAGAATATCTGAATGAAATGAAAACTGAATGTGTAATGTGTACTAGCCAGACCAGCAGTGAACAGCTAAACCTTCAGGTCCAGACCTACCAGCAAATCTCCATGAAGTTTCCACAACTTGAACTGTTTCTCACATAAGGCTTACTCAAAACTTGGAACTTTACAAAACCAACATTATCTGACAGTGTTTAAAGCTGCATAAACACATTAGACCAGGACAAGGATGGACTGAGCCTTCAGGACGCAGCTCGGCCTTGGGTCTCAGAGCCTCTGGAGGATCTGAAGCGTCAGTGGATCCCGACGCCGAGACAGACATGAAAAGACAGAAAACTGGAAGGTTGGACGAGGAAAACGACTCCGACATCCAGTCACAAGCACAGGCCTGTGTCTGAAACCAAACCACCACCAGACACGGCGTTGGAGTCCAGACTGAGTCAAGACCAGACACACCGCGGCTCTTTATGTCCCGTCGCCACATGTCCTGTCTCCTCACAGAGACACCACTGCATCAGCTACAGCCTCAGTATCAGATACACAGTAATGATGTTAATGAATAAAACACGGCTGATTCTGAGATCTTCATAGTGCGACAGAAACCAGCGTCAAGACCAGACCGGCCTCGAGTACAACAACACAATCCGACTCAGTGTGAGGAAAAACAAGTGCGAACTACAGCAGCTGAAAAGAATGAAACCTGAGAACAATATGCACACGCAGCACTGGTTTGTGGTTCCTGAGGTAGATTCAGACGAGATGTTACAAACCACAGCCACACACAGCGTCGTGTCTCCAGGATCAGCGCTCAGCACTTTTTATTGTCCCCCGGAAACCTCAGCTGTTTTAGAACTAATTTTTCATTCTTGCAGCATTGAAGTCCTGGTTGTGTTTTTCCACTTGTCAAAATGATGCACATGTGCTACTGAACGACATGTGCAGAAAACAGCGAGGCAGGAGGGGAACTGCGACAGAACGCTGCAGAGTTTAGACTCACAGCAGCACCAGTCAAGAGCCGCTGAAACCTATTAAACAGACCTGCCAGACTCTAGGGACTGAAGTTTTAAAGTTTCATTAAAACCTCCTCCTGATCTTCAAAATGTATGACAGCATCCGGCTGTTCCAGTAACACGTTCGCATTCCTCTCAGCTGCCAGGATGAGCACACTCTGACTTTTCTAAAGCCACTTCTCAGCAACCAAAATGAAAAACACATTCTTTAGGCTGAATTCCTTCCCAGAAAAGACTCATTTACATCATAGCATCAGTAGATAATCTGATGAAACAATTGACCCAGCACAAAGACCGAAGGCCACTGTCCAATCGCATGTTAGCAACCGTAACTAAAGACCTGTCAATCCTTAAGTGAAAATGACTTTCAGAAACAAAAACTCCAGAAGAGACGCGTTAGACACGGACTTTACTTACTATTATAGACAGATCACTGACCATGGACACATGAACTGACAAAGAAGAAGATGTGTGTATTTAACTTATGACATTATAGTAACATAAGGATCAACCAGGTACATTCCCTGAGAGGTTTTCAGGGAATTCAGCTGTTGCGATTGCAGTCAGGGTCATGAGGTTACCATTACAATATTTACAAAAAACACACAGGTTGTAGCTTTTCACATCAGACTCAAACAAAGTGAAAGCAGTTGCTGAGATGAAGGTGACGTCTCTATAAAGACAGGATGACTGACAGGATGCTCCGCTCGTTGGTCACATTAAAACCCGGCTTGAGGAAGAAGCTTTCACGATCACCGTGGTTTGATTGAAAAAAAATCGAAGTGAAAACCAGACATCTACCAGCTGAACGAATAACGGAGTAGTCAAATATTCAGGTCCAACAGAGTATCAGAAATGTGCTATTATTTCCTTTATAACATCTGATATGAGGTGTGTCAGAGATGAAGGTTTGAAGCAGCAGTAATGAACGAGGTGAGTCAGATCCAGTCCAGTTCTGTCATTAATCTGATGTTGAACATGTTGATCTGAAACAGATGGATCGAAAAACCTCGATGCTTATAGGGATGTATGGTGAGGACGTGTTCATTCAAAGACACTGAACTGTTTCTCACGTGGCCCTGACTCCACATCTACAGTCCGATCCCGACCCTGATCCCAGTCCCGATCCCGGACTGAGGCCCATGTGTCCGTGTCGTGCTCTGCGGTTGGACTCTGGATCACATTCCAGCTGAGGTTGAGCAGGAGGAGCAGAAAGGGAAGGTGACAGCCTGGCTTTGATACCAGAAACAGTCCAATCATCATTAGAAGTTGACTGATCCGTTCCAGATGGACCAGGAATCCTGACTGTATTTTCACACACACACACAACGCTGGCCGTGCAGTTTCAGAGGACGTTAATGACCGTGATGTATGTGATAAACACAACACACTGCATCTTTTATCATTTGCTCAAACACACGCTAAACAGCACAACAAACACAGTGTTTCTTCTGTCTGAGGCGATTTCTGTGTCTTTACGATGTTGAATTAACAACAGGTTCAGTTTCACACAGTGAGTCTGACTTTGGACAGAAAGCTGCCGGTTTAGATGTAAATGATGCTGAGTGGAACACGTCTTCACCTACAAATACTGCCATTTTATAAATCACAAATACTGGCAGGAGTTGTGTTGTGAAGTTGAGAGTGAATGTACAACAGACACTGTGTCGCTGTCATGATTATTCTGTTTTTCCAGAAAAACATTTGTGGAGGCTACAGACACAGTGACTGTTCAGCAGGACTGAAGCTGCTTGGAATCTCAGCGTGATATGAAAATGTGTTTCTCATTGTGATCTGATAACAATCAGACAGACCCAGATATCATTCCATCCCAACACAACACAAATTCATCCATTTGTAGGAAATTAATATGGCTGAGTTCCATGTGGTCAGCGCTGGACACAGATAGCGACGTTAAGGCCACTCAACGGGGAACGGACTCGTTTCTCTAGAGTTTTTCTACCTTGATGGTTCTCGCACACGCTCACCCATTCACACACAAACACACACCAGTGAAACCCTGTGTTGCTCCTGAGCAACAGACCACACCCTGATGGACCAGAGTCCTGAAGAGAAGACATGATGGAAGTGGATTTCGAGCTGATAGATGATAGAACCACTATAGACGGTTCCTGATCCTGACGGACTACTTTTCAATTACCTGTTCACATCAGCTGTTTTAAACATTATTATTATTATTTCACATTATTTCAATAATTTAATTCATTATTTGTCCTAAATTGATTGTGTTCCAACGTTGTGTTTCAGCCTGAATGTGATGAATGGATGAATATTTATGTTATGTTCATGAAATTGAAGTCAAAGGACATTTCAATATCATCATTTGAAGAACGACTAAAACAAGCAGCTGTTATTCACTACAGTGAGCTGCAGACAAACGAGCGGTCGGTCGGTCCACGTCAGCATGTCGTCCTGAACACAGAGTTCAAACAGCTTTAGTTCCACTGAATCAAACTGAACTCTTGGAAACGCTGCATCTTCTAAAGCAGTGTGTTTTCATGGACATTCCTGTTTTATGCAGAGCTTCAGGGGCCTCTGGGGTCACATCCAAACCTCCACAGAAACATGGACAGATAGAACAGAATAACACTGCCCTCTAGTGACAATAATAAGAATATCTCACATTTACAGCATCAGTGAAGAGGAGAGAACAGAAAACTCCAAGAGCCACATCTCCCTTTGTCTTTAACCTGCTGTAATGTGTTTTCTGTCCACTGGGGGGCAGCACTTACAGCTGGACATAAATAATAGTACAATAATAATGTCTCAACATGTTTAATATACAGCTGAACTCACAGAGGCTTCATCTTCTGAGTTTAGTTTCTTCGTCTTTCATTATTATGATTATGATTATTATTATCATTATTGTTATTCTTAGAAGCACCAGATAGTAAAACACACATATTAATAAAATATACTTATATAAAGAGTTTAGCTCCTGAGATATGAGTTAATTTTTTTAATGTTAAGTTTCTCATTGCATAGTTGAGTTTAAAGTGCATGTGACTTCGGGGAAGAGTCTCCGACTGTGGAGGTTCATGTTCTTCAGACCTGAACCATCTGGTTCTGTAAACTCTTCAAGGTTTTGACCTTTTCTGTTCCGACTTAATAAGCACCAACTAAACCAAACGAAAGGAAAATCAATGTTGGGAGAAGAACTAGGTGATATGAGCAAAAATGTTCTCATGATTAAAATGTTCATATCAGTCGATAATAATTTTCACAGTGAATCATCATTTCTTTCCAGTTTCAAAGCTGGTTTTCGGTCATGGCTTTAAATCCTT
>JAPQRN010000573.1:0-16575 GCA_037367275.1 Coranthus polyacanthus | reverse complement strand
CCCCCCCCCCCCCCCCCCCCCCCCCCCCCCCCCCCCCCCCCCCCCCCCCCCCCCCCCCCCCCCCCCCCCCCGCGCCCGGGGAAATGAAAATGAGGGGCAGTATACAGAGGAGGGTAATGAAAGTAGAAGAGAAGAGACCATTAGTCACCTCTATGGAAAGGCTTGTACACTCCTCACACCTTCACATAGCTCAACATCCACCAGTGGCTCAAGTTGATATTAGGCATATGGGGATTATTTTCCAAAATGAAAAAAGAAAAACACTATTACACAGATGAAAATCATCTAAATAGCATCTTACAGATTCAGTACTGTAATAACTTTAACTGGAATAACATTAACTGTGTGACTTTATTTGGCAAAATACAGCACACAAAATTGGATTTTCATATTGCTTCAAAATAAACGTTACTGTAAATGTGTGAACCAGGAAAACATTCAATTTGAATCTATTACTTGAAATAAAAAAAAATAAATATATACAGACATATACAAAGAAATTCACACACACTTAATCATAACCAGAGGCAATCCCTGATCTTCCTGAACTTCCCGTCAGAAGCAAAACCTAACCCCCACACGCACTTGGACACCGTGACACACACACACTCACGCGCTAACATGCTTTACTAACAAAATTTCAATCTTGGCCTGGACAGACAGGCCAGATAAACCCATCTTAGGGAATGAAATGGTGATGCTGCCAGAAAAAAAATTGAGGATAAACCCATTACAGGCTGAGAGCGCTATTCACTTGTCATTCAACCGAACAACAAAATGATATTCCAATCCAGACACCTTTCAGGAGAGTGGAAGGATAAATGCTAGAAAAAAACGACAGCATGCACCTCAACTGAGCTTCCTAATACTAGTGAACTAAAGCTGTATGATTCTGGATAAAATGAGAATCACTGTTTTCTGAGTCATAATCGAAATTATGAATCTAAAATGATTTGAAAATAACTTGTGTTATTTGTATAAATGCACAGAGACCCTTTGTAACCATTACAGGAAGCTCATGAAAAAGAAATACAATATACTATATACTGAGATATGCTACAGACCTACCTTGTGTAAAATTCTCAAGTTGAAATGCAGATTTTGAGTTGCAGGTGGGGGGCAGACGTACAGACGGACTGACCCAGACTAACTGAAAGAATAATCTTCTATATGTACTATAATGGTTATGGCTGGATTAACTTATTTTCCTTTCCTTACCTTCATTCAATAAATATCTAAATTCTGTTTTTGCTGTTTATACCATTTTTTTTTTTTTTACTTTTCTATTACACACATGCGGTGCAACACGGTTCTGTCATTTGTTGATGCAGCTTTAGGACATAATTAAGAGGAGCTTGGTTTGGAGCAACAGATCTCCTTGGCGATGCATATGTGGTAGAACTACTGCAAATCATGAATGACATTGATTTTGCCTCACATCTATTTTCAAAGTTTTATTACTATAAATTGTGCATGTCTATACATGACAACAGAAAAACACTGGAGAAAACAAAACTCTGAAATTCTCATTGTGTTTTAACCTTAACTGTAGACATAGATCGTGCTAACCTACCTTGTACAGATGATGACACAGGGCCTCTGAAATGTGGGTTAATGTGGATGTTTTTGGGCTGCGGAGGCTGCTGGTGATGCTGGGGGAAGCTGGGTGGTGGAGAGCTCATCATTCGCGGCGGTGGTTCCATCTGGGGCCGCAACGGCGGTGAACGGTGAGCCATGTGTGGAGGGATGAGGGGCTGAAGGGGCTGCTGGGCCAGCGGGCGCCCATGCTCTTGGAAGGGAGGAGGTCCTCTTGGACGAGAAGGGTGGTGCTGCTGGGACTGCAGTTGCTGCTGATGAGGAGGAGGCATTCGGGAAGACTGGTGCTAATTAGGAAGAGATGGGGAAATGGAGAGGAGGGAAAACCAAAACAACCTGTCAAGACACATTTCTTTCTGAAAAGAATCTGAAGACTTTGCTTCCAGTCATGCGTTGACACACCAACAAGTCAATTTAAAACTAAGACTGAAGATGATATCCTAAAGTAATGCACTGCAAGTCTCTCTGGTAGAGCAGTGTAATGAAAACCCTAAAAACTACTGATCCCTTTAACATCATGTGTGTTTTTAACACACTTCTGTGACACAGGCTTGGGAAAACACATTTCATTTGTTTTTCCAAATCTGTCCTAACTTTGAAAAAAGGACATGTAACATCTTATCATTTCAACAGGACGTGATCACAAAAAAATAATTGGTAGTGGGTCAGTTCAGAAATCCATTAACCTTCCACTATGTTGACGAGGATCACAACTATGACTCCTTTTATTTGGTTTACATGTTTAAAGTGACTTTTTCCCCCTAAAGACCTTCAGATTCCTGGTATGAATTGAAGTGCTATGTAAATTAAAGGATTAAATGCTTGAAGTGATATCTAATAATAAAAGCCCACAAGAAACTAAATCCTGGGGAAAGAACAAATTTAATTTAGAATAATACTGTCTAAATGGGCTACTGCCAAGCGACTTGCTCTAATCCATATATCAACATTGATAAGAGGGAGTGGAGTAGTGTTTTGATTGACTTTTCATGAGCTCACAACCGTAGCTTTGGCGTTGTGAGCAACACAGCACCATATGCACATCAAGTACATCCTTGCTATACCTGTGACAAATAAAAGAAGGTACAAATCATCTTATACAGCAAACCACTCCCCTTTGGCAACTTTTTAGGAGTTGGTCAGGATCAAGTGATGAGTTATTCCATTTAGAAAGATGATCCTATTAAAGGTTTTCAGAAGGATGAATGTACAAATGTGTACCTGCATGCCCATGTTTCCCATCAGAGGAGGCCTATGGTCGTGCATTCTCCCTCTGTTTCCTCTGAAGTCTGGCATTCCAAATCCTGGAAAGCCTCCTCTTCCTCTACCGCCTCGGCAGCCTCCTCCTCCTCCTCCGCCTCCTCCTCTCCCTCGGCCTCCGTAACGGTTTTGTCTCTTCTGACGTTCCTGTTCCTCAAACTCTTTCAGATCTGCTTTGGCCTTTTCTGATAGTTCTGATTGAACAAAACAACAGCAAAACAGAAAAAAAAAACATTACTTGTACATAAACCTTTACATGTAATGTCTGAAAATACTTGGTGTTTCTGAATAAAGGATCCATTATGCTCAGCAGGAATAATGTGTACCAAGTGTTTCAGGAATGTTCCTCCTTTTACTACCCGCATCAGCCAAGCGAACAACAGCCCCATCCTTTCTTTCAGATTTGAACCTCATGCGACCAGACTCCTCGTCTTCCTCATCCTCCTCATCTGATTCCTCCTTTGTTTCTTCTTCAGGGACAGCTTCCTTTTCAACCTGAGGATATTTTATGATTTGCGTTAGTGATGATCTCTCTGCACTCCCCTCTGTTGCATCAACAGCAAATTCTGAATAAATTCTACCACTAAAAACTGGAAGGTGTCATTTAAACATTTCAGAATACCTCCTCCGTGTCACATACCTGAGAGCCCTCAGCGGTGTCTTCCTCCTCGTCTTCCTGCTGCTCTACCCCCACCAACTCCTCCTCCTCAGGGGCCTCCTCGTGTTGGACTCCATGTTCATCCAGAGGCTCATCATTATAGGTGGTCGAGTATTCATCATCCTATAAAGACCACACAAGATAATACGTATTGATTTGTTCAAGTGGTGACAATACAGCGATAAGCATCAGTAATGGCCAAAGGTATTTCACAGTCAGTGTAATTCCTAGCATTTTATTGTTCAAAAACAGAACAGACAGAAAATGAACCTTTATGGAAAAAAGAAATAAAATCATATAGAGCATAAAGGCAAAATGTTATGGAGAGGATTTTGGGGAGGCACCATGTACCCCCCACCCCCACCACAAATTACCATAACAGTGGGAGCAAGGCTTCATTACCATTCCTGACAGCATTTGAAATTCAATGAGATGTAAATGTTTGACATGATATACAGAAATGCAGGCACAGATAAAAACACTCCTCCCCGGTTCAGTGATGGTGAAAATATCATTGACTGACTCCTTGCAAATCGCTCCTTTATTGGCCGCACTGTAAGCTCATGACTCCATGGCAAACACATCACCCAGATGCAAAGGTTGTGAGAGTTGACAAATCATTTTTTACTACACCACAACAAAATTTCACTTCAACTTCTGATGCAGTCAATTCATTTAAGTCCCAATAGCAATCACAAAGTCAAGCTCCTCTAACTGCAACAGGATTTGATAGAAAGTTAAACATGCTAACTGCATAACAGCTTCCAACAAAGAAAATCATTGTAAAATAAGGTCAGACTGTAGGTCACACAACAATGTTTGATGTTGCGCTTCATTAACCTGCCAAACAGCAGCACATATTAATGCAGAAAAGAAAAACCCTCTCAGCAAACCAGATGGATGGACAGGATGCCCCAAGGGAACACAACAGCTTAATCCGTTAAACTGTTCCACGTAGAACTAAACGAAAGCCATAGTGAGCAAAATGTCAGGGCTGGGCAGTTTAGAACATAATACAAAACGCATTAACACCGGCAGACATTTCCTAAAATTCAAAACAGACATCCATTTGTGCTGTGCACCCTAAGCAAGAAGGTCAAAAACTTATCTTTGTCTGCTAAAAGGAGGTAGGCCAATATATCTCTGTCAGGTGCCAAACACCATCACACCTCAGTAAATGGACTATAACGGACATTTGCACATGGATCTGGTCTTATCTTTGATCCTCTTGGATGCGGGGTGAGAGGGAGCGGAAACGAATAAAAGGGAAACTCGCATCAATCATTAGAAAACTGTATGGGGTGTCCTCAGGAAGGTCAATAATCTTTTCACCTGCATGAGACTTTATCAGATCCAGTCTAAAGCCCGAGATAAAAGCCCCCCACATTAACCTCCGTCGATTGGCAGCACATCTCCCCAACACAAAGCGGCTTCTTACTCCGCCAATGATACAGGCCCCAAGGTCACAATGGCACGGGGATTTGGAGGCGACAGCAGAGCATTACCTCACGCCAAACAAGCTGTCAACACAAACTTTGTCAGCAAGATGGAGAAATTAACTGGCAGGGAGTGATAATGAATCTAATCCTCCCCTGGCCCAAAACGCCAACCTACATCTCCTTCTTCTGAATAGATTTTCAATCCTCGCTGTCCCCTTACCGAGACAAGAAAACTGACATTATCTCTTGGACACAATAGAGTTAGACAGAAAAGGGAGTGGGAGGATGTGTGATTGTGTGTGCATGTGCAGGCTTTTACATGTGAGAAAGCAAATGTGAGAACTCACTTGAAATTCGCTATCTATGGGCTCATTGATTTGGATGTCTAGCACTTCATCCTGGTAGCCATCGTCACCCTCAGCTGGCTCTTCAGTGTAATCCATTTGGTCTTCAGGCATCTCTGTGTTGTCGTCCTGGCCGTATTCCTCTGTGTACTCCTCTTCCCCCTCTTGCTGATAGCCCTCCCCTTCTACATCCCCATCCTCGCAACCCTCTGAACCCAGGTTCACCACGTCATCTGGGTAGTCTGCGTCCTGCAAGTTGTCCTGCTGGTCATAGGATGTGCCCAAGGTGTATGTGGCATTTAAGCTCACATCCTGACCACTGAAAAACAAGCAACACATTAGCCTTTCCATGAACATTTAAAAAGGAAAAAAAATAAGAACACACACAAAACCAAAAAAAATATTTAAATGTGTTATGTTGTTAAATGTAAACCTGAGTTTGAATTTGCTTTACAAATGGCACTGGTGTAACTTGACTACCTCATATTATGATCTTCATCATCACTTTGTAGAAGGTCATCATTTAGCTCTTCATCTGACATTTCTGAAGGATTCTGAAACAAAAAAAAGCAGTCACTGTGAGAACAAATGTTTGGTTTTCCATTCTAGAAAATCTCATTCTACTCTGTCTCAGTTGTGTTTGTGTCCATGTGGAAGGTGTGGAAGGTGTGGGGGCAGGGGACCACCTCCAACCCCAAAGGATGCTTAATTCCCATGTGGAGAAGGCAATCTGGGCAGGTCAACACAGTTCTTTTTTGTCCGCTGTACTTCCTCCTGGTTCACATCAACAATTCCCCCTGTGGAGGAGCCACCTGCTACATTTCCACTGTTCACTTCTATTTTCTAAATGTTTGATGCTTAATGTTTTCTATACAAGTTCCTCTTTCCTGTATGTAAGCAATGTGTGTTTTTGGCGCCTAATATAAAACAGAAAGGTGCGATTTTAAAGAGATTGTTCAATTTTACCTTTTTACTTGACAGCCAGTCCTCCTCCAGCAATTCCTCTTCCAAATCACTTGAAATAAAATAAAAGGCAACCAGTAAAAGGTGAGCAGAGGCAAATACAGTTCAGATTGTCATATCTGTTTGCAAATGCTGATATGCCTCTTTGTTGCCTCTGCCAAGGAGGTAATGTAATTGCCCATATCTGATTTTTGGTTTGTCCTAACTGTCAGCAGGATTACGCAAAATCTACTGCACTGATTTTCAAGTGCAGTAGTTGCAGTAGTAGAGGAGTAGGGCATGGGCCAAGGGGGAACCCATTAAATTTTAGAGCAGATCCATAAAACGGGGCAGAGGTTGGAATTTTTTTCACTTTTTCTAGCATTGCAAGATAGGGTGTTTGATGGATTTACAATACTATGGGGCTTAGACAGACATATACGCTCTACTGAGTGCCCTTCTAGTGTGAAAATATCAAGCTCTCCATTCCAGTATCAGAAAAACTGGTAAACTGGGAGGCTATGATGACAACTCCTAACAGTGGTAAGAACATTATATACAATACATTTTAATAATAAACCTAATGGCACAATCAGTCACAAATACATGGTCATTGTTTTTTTGGTGTATGTCCCTGTGTGGTGTTTGAAGTGTTGACATTATCAAACCTTACAGGCAATTGGCTTTATTTGAATGAAGTGAAGAACCAAAATTTTGGAACTGTTCAATAAATTAGACTAGAAGGCCACTCTGAGATTGCATACCTCCACCAAGGCATCCTGCAATTCAATCAGACACCATATCTGGCAATGTTAGAAAAGTGAAAAGAAAAGAAAAACCCAGTATCCGACTCTACTGCTGGATCTGCTCCAATATTTAACAGGTTTGTCCGTGGCTCATGCCCTACCCTTGCAGTTTCAAGAAAATCTTTGCTGTTTTTGCATAATCTTGCTGACAGACAAACAGAATTCATAGTAAAAACTAACATCCTCGGCAGATAAACACTGTACTTGTATATGTATTGTACTTATATATAGGTAATTTTTTTTAAGCACAAGCATGGGTAATAAGTAACAAGATCCCAATCCACAGGTTATTCAATTCACCAACTGCTATTATCCATTTATATAATTAAATTATTTACTGTAGTAACTTACTTATTGGTGAGATTTTTTTTTTTTGACAGCAGCTTGTACATTTCAGTCTGCTCTTGAAGAGACAGGAAAACTTGACAAATTATTTACCTCTCGATATCGTCATCTTCACCCCTTCTCCTGCGTGAGCGCTCAGCACCGGGTTTGTCATATTCATCAAAGTCATAATCTGCAAGAAAAAGGTAATTTTACTATGATTTTTTTTTTCTCCTAACAGCTCAGGGAGCTATGCCAATAAATCACACAGCACCAGCCGTGTGCACTGACATCAGTCTGTCTCAGTACAATTTGAAATGTACAGAGCAGAAAGTTATAAATACCAAATACACTGACAGACTGATACGCAGTAGAGGTTGGTATACACACAGTTCAGATACTCTCTTGGGTAATGTTAAGAAACTGAACAAAATTTAAGTTTGGCAAAGTTGATATAGCTGTATAGTTTGGATACATCCAAACTGACAGTAATCATGAAGTTGGCCTCCTCCACTTCTCCTTTTATACCTATTCCACCTTCAAAGACTGGCTGAAAGACTGAACCAAAGCCTGAACCATTATCCTCATATTCAAACAAGAACCTCTCACCCCGTTTTTATCACCATTTTTACCCTGCCCTCCCGGCCATTCAGAAAAGTTAAAACATTTTGCCATTTGACAGGGTTGGAAAAAATATTACAAAGGAAAATGAGAAAGAAATTGGTAAAATTAAGATTGCTAGGCATTTGAATAACAGAAGACTTCAGATATTCTAAGAACACCTTTAATGGAGAAAAGGCCTCTTTTGCTCCATTCCGTGTGTAGCTGCTAAAATAAGAGGATTTAGATTGGTCATTGCCAATCCAAGACATTATGGCATAGTGTAAAAGCAGAAAAGAGTTAAGTTTGTTGAAACTATGACTTTCAGACTGTAGAGACGTGTAAAGATAGGTGACAAATTAAAGGTAAATCTGTCTTTCTCTTCTAGGATGAATGCATATCCATCCATAGGGCATGAGGGCTCACTGGATGCTTTGATGGCAGTGCTTCCCATTGATTATATAGTCACTCTTAACCATGTAATGATGTAATGTAATTTCAGGATGAATTTGGGATGTGCTGCTCACATTACAATGAACGGCGATGAAAATGAAACTCACCACACATTTTGTGTTACACACCAACAACATTTGACAACATACACACACGAGCATGCACAAGCATCACCGCCGGTGTTACACACCTTTTTTGGCTGCCAGAGTGATACACAACAAAACACACAGCAGAGCCAGACCCTGAACCACCAGCCTCTGAAACCGTGACAACCACAGCTGCAATGGAGAAATCAACCCAACTCAATGAGATAAGCTTATTAATGTAAACATTATTTAATGTAAACTCTCTCTTACCTTTGTTTTACGTTTAATTTGTCACTCATTTGTATAATGTTCACCATTCATCCATTACAGCATTTCTGCATACATCTCTCCTCACAAAAGCACTGCTTCGGATGTTCTCAAAGGTCCACATTGTTTGTTTTAACACATGTCACTGTGTCAGTCTGAATGGGGTATTAAAGACTGATCAACAAGTAAGAGGGGGAGAAATAACAGAGTCTCTTAATCTAACTCTAGTTTAAGAAGACAGCCAAAAAAACATCTTGCTAGGTACAGTGTCAGAGAGTGAATTACATAGTAGGGAATCCATCGGAAGAGAAATAAATTGAAAAGTATGGAGGAAATGGTATCATAAGGTGTTGCAAATGTGAAGAGAACATCATGCCAGTCTCCAGGACTCTGTGGTGCAAAAGCAACTTAGAGTCACAAGAATACAAAATTATGAGTAAGATTTCAAGAACAATCCTCTTCAACAGTTGAAAAGTGGCTGATGGTACACCACTTCTTTCTCAGCAGCATAAAACAGAAACATAAGCCAATTTCCTACTGTCCAGACACTTTCTACTGCTGGTATAGCATCCATTTCTACCAATACTTTTCTTAACAGCAGGTACAAAAACTGCCACTTTTTAAAAAAATCTTTATTGACAACGTGTGTAAATGCCAATGTCTACCAAATAAATTAATCTTTTTCATTTGTTGTTAGCATATGTATTGCTTTATTTTGTGCATTTTGCTCGGCTACATATTCTTATCCTCCTCTGTTTTTTGTTGTATCTGATATTCTTGTTTCCTGGGTTGATTGTAAAACCTGATGGCAATATGCAGTTGTTTTGTTACAACGACTGTGGAAAATGCCTCTGGATGAGGAGTGGAATGCTGATGAAAAATATGTTCCATCTTGCCAGACTTGAAACGACAAACCACATTTACTGCGCACCCAGGAATTTACTGTCTGGTGTAACTGATACAAACATACATTGTCATGATGACAGAAGACCTGAAGATATCTGGGAACAGCTGTGATGTGTCAGAAACAATAATTCTTATAGCGTCTCATTACAACTACTGGGTCAATAATACGGTGGAAGCCACTTATAGGGATAAACTGCTTATATGGATCAAAACCCTGGGGCAGAATCGTTCCTATACAAATGTTGTTCCAATAATTCACTTATAGCATTCAAGTAGTCTGCTTACAGTGTTTATGTTGTGTCTTTTCATAACTGAGTCTGGTGCTGCATGCACTTTGGAATTATTTTCCCTTCGTGAAAAATTAATGATTAAGCAGACCGTGTTAAGTGGATCAATAATGAGCGATCACACGATGCCCCCGTGCTGTGGGAAAAAGGCAGAAGAGTCGTCAGCGAGCGTAAGAGAGGACAGTTTTAGAGTTTCCATAGGCTTTCTGTGTTTAAGAAACTGCACAGGGAGGCTGCTGGAGCAACATTCAAGCTGACGCTGTGTTCATGCCACATCCTTTGAACCATGAGTATGAGCAGCTGAGTGGGAAAAACCTGTGCCACTTGTAATTCAGTCATAGATTATCAGGTATTTCTAAAAGTTACGACATACATGTGTAATGTAACAGGTACCAAAATATCTATCTAAATCTGTCTTCATCACTACCAACAGCTTAAGGTAAATAAACCCCATTATCACCCCTTAAATTCAGATTTACAGACAGCAGACAAATTAAAGGTTTGATTATAATAATCATCTGCTTATAGTGATCAATTTGACCAGAACAGATGTAAACACTAGAAGCGGTTTCCACTGTATATCATTTCCATTCCATATGCAAACAAGTCAGAGAGAGCCTATGCACTAACCAAACAAAACAAAACAAATCTGAGAGCCAAAAGTAATGCAAATGTGACTATTATCCCTGCTCGTTCCATATCAATTATCCAGACTGGTGACAATTGCTAATTTAACCATAGCAATATTAGCTGAAGGCAGCTCCTGAATTATCCTTGTTTTCATCATCAAACATATTCTGTAGTCATTATAAAAAAAGCACTGCATATTACCTTCAGGTTTTACAATCAACACAGAGAGCAAGGATGTCAGATATGCCAAAGAAAAAACAGAGGCACAAGAATATACACCAGGGTAAAATGAAGAAATATAATGCAACGCATATGCAAACAACAAACAAAAGTTTCATTTATTTGATATGCTTTTACAGTATACTCAAGATGTCAATGTCAACAAAGATTGAGTATGTCTGTCTATGTTGGTCATCACTGAGCCGTAAGAACAGCACCTGCTGTTAGGGGTGTTGGTAGAAATATGAAGTATACCAGTATATATAAACTCTGTAGTCTGGCTCGCTGGATGTACTCTATAGGAATTAAAGTGAATATTTCTGTCGCCCAGTGTCAGGATTGTCATTCTCCTTCCTTCCACTATCTGTGCCGTATCACTTTCAAAGTCCCCCTCGCAACGTTAAAGAACAACCACCTCCAAGCTGCAACTATACCCTGAAAATGGCAGGTTTTTAACAAAACATACGTCTTTATGTGCCGTTTTCTTTTGCAGGGATTTAGTCATTTTAATACCACTACACGCTAACTCATGCGCACATGTCCCACCAAAACAACTTTTCTCCTGACAATATTTTGCAAATGCACCATGGCAGAATCTTGCACTCAGCGCTGCCCAAGAACTACCCAGATAACTTTTACCCTTTTCCAGAACGATAGTGGATGATGCCAGACACAGCACTGGCACAGAGTTAAGGAAGTGTGGAGATAGGTCTGGCTAGCGAGAGTAATTATTAAAAAAATAATAATAATAATCGGCATACCGGTATAGATACCTTCAGCTCTGGTGAATGCTTATAACAGGTCAAACAGTACTTTATAATGTGTGTATATAATAATAATAATAATAATAATAATAATAATAATAATAATAATACCTTATATTGTTTCTCAACAAAATAAAAGATAGAAAATGTATCGATACAACTGCTGACCAAGGAATTAACTTTCTCCAGTACTCTCATTTTTGGCAATATGTATGTTCACAGGGCTTGCACATGTATTCCACTTTTTCAAATCAACTCTACCGACAGTGGTGATACCTGGCATGGTAAAGTCTGCAGTACAGAAACCAGAAACTGAAGACCTTTTACAACTGTACTCTAGCACATGTATATACAAACATACTTTATTGCATTGCAATATATTATGCAAAAATAGAATATAAATAATGTATTATTGTATCTATTCTATTTTACTACTGCTGAGTCAATACAAGTAATTACATCATTTTCCTATATTATCTACACATTTTCTATCATCTACTTTTACATCAAGAAAACTGCGTCATATTCTCTGTACCAAATTGGCGACAAGGCCACAAAAACCCAGAAAGCATAACTGTTCGAGGAGACCAAGCAGTACACAACACATTGTTATGAAATAACTCCGTGTTCTTGCGTGGATCGAGGACGACTTCTATCAACATTACCGTGACAAATGTTAGGCCAGATGCCACCTGACGCTGCAGAGACATAATTGACTTTAGTCGGTATTTCCTCAATACCATCACTTCAAACGCAAAATGACAAACACTGCGCCAACATAAATCTCGACTAATCAATGTAGTTAGTTCGTCGGCTAACGTTGTCCTAGTTAGCTACCAGTTAGCTACCTCCTAGCTGGCTAGCTGGCTAACGATCGTTGCAACGCAGCTGCTCACAACCTCACGCCACAACATCAAAGTTGTAGCTACTTAAAAAAAACAACAACAAAAAACAAACTTATCTTACCAACCTGTACCCCGCTGCTTGGTCGTGAATTCACTACCTGTGTTTGCGGATAATTCGACCATTCCAAGGATGAACTTCAACACACAAAGCTAATTGCGCCAAGCTAACCTCCACCACTTAGCTAGCTGCCTCGTAAAGATCACCGTCCGCTTAAAGTTATTACTGTGTGCACAACAAGAGTATCGACCACTGGTAGCGTTATTTATCAATGTTTTTGAAGGTAGCTAAAGCTAACTTCAGCTAACTAAGGATTGGGTCCAATTTGGGCCTAGCGTCACCAGAGCCGTGGTTTGCCTAGTAGCTTCTTAGCTACATAGCTAACTTCTAATTCTCGACAAAGGCTGTTGACATTACTTACCCTGAGCGTTGGCTGACATGGTGCAAAGCGCGTCCCACTTAACGCTGGAGTTTGACTACAAAATCTGGGAAGTGCATTTAATCTTTAGTATTTCACCGTCATGACGGGACAAAACGTGTGACTAGCAAAGTAACAGCTTCTATGCGGCAACGACATCCATCCACGACCAGAGTACAAACATGGCAGATCTGTGTATGCAGCGATGATGCATTGTGGGTGGGAAACACCAGCTCCCCCGATCGGTTTTGCTGCACAAAAGCGGGCTTCCTGGCATCCCAGGCAAAGACACTGGCTGACCATTAACAACATGCAATGTAGGCTCTGTAGGGGTTTGTTGTAGATAATAACGTATCGTATGCAATTATTAGAATATAAGCTACAGGACATTAAATGCCACTATCAGGTTATTTATCAAGGAGATAAACACTAGCCTGCAAAAAAAAAAGGCTTATTATCGGTTGAGAAATTCTTGTAGACGTAATGCAATGTTATAAATATGTTTATATATCCTACAACACCCCATACTACGACAATATTATAAACCAAATATGATTTGATTAAAACATGAGCCAAAATCACTTGGTTGCCATGGCTCTTCTTGTAATTGTGAGCACATTTAGTGGCTCTGAAAGAATATTTACACAGTTCTTATCTGCTTTGTAACTAACTGGAGAGGGCTTTTTCGATGCATGCACATTGGTTTGACACAGTAACATGTTCTCATTGCTCCCACTTTTTTGGATTGTTCTCAAAATTCTCACACTTTAAAAATTGGTTACATTTAAAGGAAAAAATATGCCCTTCTTGATTTCAAATTTTAATGCTCCATCCAAGTTTACATAAATGCGTGCCCTTTTGGATTAATGGCCACTTTGGCTGGAATTCAAAATAGTGCTTAATCTTTATTCAAGTCACTCCTTTGATTTTTCTTCCCTGTAAGGTCAAATCCTTTTTTATCTCTCACCAAATTTTTTCCTCTTTCGTGCTTAAGTCTGGGAGTCAGAGTTGTTGTCTGAGTCTACAGATAGGCTGCAGCAGAATTCGAACCCCCAAATTCCTCCTGGGCTGACAAACGTCAACAAAGACCCCGAGAGACACCAAAGAGAGGTGAGCAGTGAACTGAAGCCTCATTGTATTGGCTCATTATGGGGTCCCGCAGTGAGGAAGAAGCTATTTTGTAGCACCACAAGGTCAATATCTGAAAGCCAGGGCGATGGAGGGGATCAGCCGTGAGATTTTTAATTTGAGAAAGCGTAAAGGGACTTTCCTAGTGAAAGACCGTCTGTGAATTCTAATGGACTGTGGGGATTGTACAGACAAGATGTCGACTTGGCATATGTTTTTCCTCCTGTCTTTTAAAGTAATATGAAATGTAATTTATTCACAGTATTGAAAGCTTCCAGACACTTCTGTGTTGTAGCATGTCATACAAGTTAGTGCTGCATAGGTTATCAGACACGTATTTATGAGCCCACAAGAAATTACATGCAACACTAATGAACAATTCTGCCAATAGTTTGTAAGGAATATTTTATATAGTAATGAATGACGCACTTTATTTATTCTACACACTATATGCCAGTTGACATGACACTATATTTCAGCCTCTCAAACTCAGACCTTTGTCACCCTGCAGACATCTGTAATGAATGAAGGTGCAGCTCATATCAATATGTATTGTACACCTTATTAATATTCAGTTTAAACAGCTGTTTCCAAAGCTGTAAAAGATATTTCTATGCTGCCTGGATTCACTTTCCCAGGAATTTAGATTTTACTTCCAAATAGATGTGAAAAGGGGAGCTGTCACACTCCATTATGGTGACCTCAATGATTCTGTGCCCTATCCAAATCCAGCGGTTTTCCATAACAATGCAAATTAAAGGGGGCAAAGCTGAAGGAGACAAGACTTATTTTCCAGCCAAAGGACAGAGGTTCTTTACAACAAACTTGTCTGTATGCCTTGTGTAGACTTTGATAGAATTGAAATGGTAACTTGGAAGTTGTTTTGAGACAATAAGTTTTTGATGTCAATTCATAAGCATCAGCAGCTTGAGAAAGTGATACTGAGGCTGTGCAGGCAGTGTAGATGCAGGACTGCCATAGATTATATTTTAAATTGGAAAATACTTAATAATTTATTAATTCTTCATGCATTGTCTTAGGGGTGCAGACTAGTGCTGTCTGAGACCTTCAAAATATTGCTTTTCTGTCAATAAGAAGATGCAATTTCCAACGGATGTGGTGTCCCAAAGCGAGGGAGGTTGAAGTAATGTGTAACCATGTGGCTTTATCCACAGCCTGGATCAGAGGAGACATGACACAAATACTGGGATCATTGCAGAAACTGCAGTCAACTGTCATCACAAGCAACAAAGTAGCAGCCTTCTCCATATTTTGTCCAAATGGCCCCTTAATACTCAGCTACTGTAGCAGTGACACACACTGAAAACAACTGGCTTTGGTACCATCTGTCCAGTTATTCTATTAACAAAGGTCATGATAATTTTTCATTAGCATAAGGTAATCTTTGAGGGTAAAAAGGAAGATTATGATTATTGTAATTAATTGCATCCGTGCACTCATTGGTATGTAATGTAGAATTATTCATTTAAATTATTTATTTACACTCGCAGGGATCAATATTTGACCGTATTTCTTTAAAATACTAGCCCGGCATCTGCTCCATTTTCCCAAAGTGAATAGGATGCAGTCAGTGACCCACATCTCAGTGCAATGAACTGCTTAACTCAGACTGTTGTTTTATTCAGTGCACTGTCAACAGACGGGTGCGGAGGAGGATGGGTGGGGCTTACGCGCATCGCTCATTCTGATTGGATGCCAGACTCTGTTTCGCACCGCCATTGGCTGCTCCCTCCGTCGCTCTGGATATGTTATTGCCGCTTTCCGCGCCATTCGGCGTGCACGCGCAAGACAACCAGGCACGTAACCGTTTGGAGACTGTCTGGAGTCTGTCTGAAATTGATAAAATTGGAGATGGAGTTTTACATGTCTTTGCTCATTTATAAGAAAGCCGCCGGTGGGAAATGGGAATTTTGCTCTCCTCCTGAAACGCCTTCGCCTATGAGCCGCCAGGCTCAGCCAAAATGTTTTTTAGATAAATGCTGTGAAAGTTTTTTCTTCTGCAGTCTATCAGCAGACAGCTCTTTATGCACAGGTAGGTGAGGAGAGCGCCAGAGTGCAAGTTGTCTAACGTACAGTGGATACCGCAGTAGGCTATTACGCGACCGCAAAGTAAGATAGCCTTTTAATTGTGCACATTAGCAGTGTGTATTTGGAGGGGGGGGGGGGGGGGGGACGGCACCTCGTCTTAACATTTAAATAACGCGGGTGCGTTCCGTAACAAAGTCCCAAGTGTAGCTGTTGAAATGTTTGGCTCTCAAAATACCCTAATGCGTGCGACGCGTTTTTTACTCCTTTGCGAAATCCGCACTGTAGCTAATTTGTTGTGGAGTCTTGACCTCATTCACTCCACTTCTTGAGGATGCGCAGGTGACGCACCTTCGCTGACGTTGAAGTTGTTGATTAACCCCGCGCGCGCTTAAGCTACCTGTTACTCAGCAGACACCTGAGGGGGAAGCTGTGTTCGTGGACTCATCGCTTTAAATTCCTCCACACCCCACACCCCCCCCCCCCCCCCCCCCCCCCG
>JAPQRN010000572.1:0-14429 GCA_037367275.1 Coranthus polyacanthus | reverse complement strand
AAAGTATTATGCATAATCATGAGTGCTGATAATTATGATTATACAGCACTATAGCTGTATTGTAATTTATTATAAGTCTACAGTGCATTATGGACATGGGCTTCATAAGTGTTACCTTATTGATATATGCATTCAAATGTATCATGTCCCCAGTGAATGATAATTAACTTCACAAGAACTATAAACCATGAAATAATGATAATGATCAAAAGAATCAGGTGGAACTATAGTTATTTATTTATAGTCTTAAAGACTACAGTTACATAGTTGTTTTTTACAGGAATTCAGTTTTGCAATCACCTGTCTCACTCTCTTTTTCAAAATGTCTTTTTTCACTCACTGAATGAAGACACATTTTCCACTCTGTTAAGTCAATAATCAGTTTTAATAGAATTTATTTGAATACTTATAACATGGTGGAACATGAATGTTTCTTTTGTTTCTTCTAGTAATTGTCTTATTTTGTGTACATGTGGAATAATTTACAATAAAATCTGAGAATGGACACAGTCACTACCTGTAGACATTTCAAGACAATGATTTCAAACCACTTTACCCCAGAGCAACTGTTTTCATTGAGTATTTCTACTTGAACATTTTTAACTTTGCATGTTTTGTCTGTATCTTGGCATCATTGCAAATGAAAGAAACCTCAATGACTTTCAAGTCTGAAATAAATAAATGTTCTGTCTACCCTCTGTGCTTTGTAATTAATATTTCTTTTCCTCAACAATTATGAAGCCAAAATGTTATTGGAAAACAGGAGCGACTTATAACCTATATGCCAATTCAGAACAAATGTCTGTCTTCAATAATTTACAGTGTTGTGTAAATCTTGTTTTAAAACCTGGATTTTTAAAAATATGTATGTATGTCTTTATATATTGATTATTTAGGATAGGAACTTTTGGGAGGGTACCCAAGATCTGCAAGATCATTGCATTTTCGGGTGGGAGTCGTCACTTTGTCACCATGGAAACAACAACAATGGACTGAGACAAAGGCTGTGTTTTGGAATCACATACTGGATAAGTGCAGTATGGTCACAGATTATCTAACTAAAAGAATCAAGATTGTAATCTGTTGATGAGAACTTAACCCTAGCTTGAGGCTGATTATTTAGCATATCAGGTCCCTGACGTCACCAAACCTTCTACTAATGTTTATGACAGTTCGTCTCGTGGTTCGGCAGAATGGATTTCTTAGCTGTGACGGAAGAGATTAGTGGCATGTTTGGTGAGTTTGGTTAATTTTATCTTTGGTTTTGATGATATAAAGAAAAAAAGTGATATAAAAATTCATGTGTTCGGTTCATGGTTCATCTTCATGACAGACTGCAGATCCACTGTAAATCACACAAAATTACAACACCTCAAACTGTCACTTGTCTCACAAAACCATCGTTTAGTTAATTTTAGATCTTATCAGGTGGTAATGTGTCATCACAGAGGTCGTCTGATTGTTATGGAACCAACAGTTTTCACAAAATAGTCGTTTATTCAGTGAACTGAGCCACTTCTCCCATAGGACTCCATTCAAACAGAACAGACTCTGGTCTCCCTCCTAAGACCCCACGACCGTGACATGTTTACTTGAACATTGCAGTCTTTATTATTTAGTTCTAGAATCTTTGCTACGGTGAATGTGAACATTAACTACATAGTCACATGACCACCAGGCTTATCACCATGGAAATAATTACCTGGCAGGTGTTTGCAAAAATGTATGTTTTTCCACAGAAATCTCCGTGAAATTGTTTGATACAATTGAGACTGTTTATATTTGCTGGTGTTGGTCCCTACTTAACATTAGCTTGTTTCAGTGTTTCAAACTGCAAGAAAATGATATTTTTTGATGCAAATAATCATTGGTATAAAAATATTTGACTGCAAATTGCACCATAGAAGGAAGAAGAAAAGGAAGACTGTAATGCATTGTGGGATGTAATATATCACACTATTAACTCAAGCAGTGTACTGAGAAATATGGCCAGAGCAGTTTCCATCTGAGTATCAGATTTTTCAGGGTTGTCACATATTACATACTACTTTTGGTCAGAATCAGTGTGCCACTAGTATGTAGTAACACAGCCAAAGTGTAAGGGGATATTCATTTGGGTGTCGGGGAGCTGGGTCCCACAGGAGTGTCATTTAGCAAGTGTTCAGACCAAAATGAGGGCAGTGGTGGTGGTGGTGGTGGTGGTTGGGGATGTTGCTTTAAACAGCACTGACACAGAAAAGCCAAGGTTGAGAAACAGGTCTGTGAGTTGCAAGTAGCTCCAGACAGAAGACAAATTCTCTCCTTTCAAGAATTAAAGTTGTGAATTGGGTAGCAATGGTTTGTTATTATTAAAAAAATCGGTCTACAGAAAAGTTTGGAAAACACCAATCTAAAGGATGTTTTTAATCTTTGATAATAATCAATACATTACAATGTGTGTGGATACATATTCGCTTGTTAAGATGTGATGTCATTTAAAGTTTCCGGGTCCACTTCTGTTCATTACTCTGCTGTAAGTACTGTGTCCCGGAATCAATAAAACACATGCAGTTGTCATTCTACCACTTTGGAAGTGATGATAAAGAGCAGAGGAAATGGATCAAGTTGACCAGTAAAATTCTTAATCAAATGAAAAAAAAAATAAGTTCAGTACTAGCTAACATTAGTTCCCACTGCATATGACAGACCGGATCTTTGTGGATCCCCGACATATAATGTGGTTTTTATTAGGTGTCTCACATATTCACACTTCGTCTTTCGTTTGTCAGCCCTTTATCTGTGCAGTCCAGTTCAGGGGAAGGTAAATAAATGACTTACGTCTACACCTCACCATTTTGAAGACGGACACAGCTGAACATGAAGTGAAGCGATGCACTTTGGTAAACGGAGCAGGAACACTATACTCACACTATATTCAGAATGTTTTCATCACTTTATTCAGTAGTAATTCTGCTGTGTACATCTCCTAAATGTGTCCCTGTGGATTGTGATCTACTGCAGGTAAAAAGCTATGGAAAATTACACTAATTGCTGTATTTGAGTTAAATAAATGAATGTAGCCCCTTGTGAACCCTGGTGAACCCTGTGAACTGGCACCTCCCTAAAGAAAGAAGTTATAGTAAACAAACGGCAGATTTAAAAATTAGAAATAGAAGTGCGATAGGATCTAAAGGGGAGGAGCCACAAGCAAAGGAGGAAACCACTAACCTGATGCATAGTAAGGTATTCATAAGCAAGTTGAGCTTGAGGGCTGGGTCAAAGGTCACATCTGACAGAAAGTTTCTCAAAGGTTATTGAGGATGTTGAAGATATAAAGAGTTATTGTTTTTAGGAGCGTGCATGTGTGTGTGAGGCTGTTATAGTGGGGTGTGACTCAACTGAGTGAGAGGAGGGGGTGATTCCTCTGGCGCAGTGTGACTAATGGGGCGTGTGTGTGTGTCTGTGTGTGTGGTGGACCTTGAGGTTCCAGGGTCGTCCCTATTAACAGGAAGCAGCAGACCCCCTCAGGTAAAAGGGGCTTACCCACAGGCTCTGTCATGGCCCAAATGGAAGTGACAAGACTGTGTGTGTGTGTGTGTGACGTTACCTTCTCCTGAGCAGAGATGGATGAATGGCTGCACGTTCTGAAGAACTTTGGAAGCTGTTTGTTTCTGCATATAAATGTGCAGATGCATGCAGACAAGGGAGAGAGAGAGAGGGAGAGGAGGCTGATTGGCCTGAGGCTGCTGCTGTCACACACACACACACACACACACACACACACACACACTGACTGACAGTGCTGTGTGTGAGTCAGGTCTAGTGAGCAATACTCCGCACAGGACTTAGTGAGGTATGGAGACACACAGTAGACTGACAAGACAAAGCCGCTAATTCAAACTGACCGCAGCTCTGCTCCCAGAGACTGCCATCAGTACTGCTCACAGAACACACACACACACACACACACACACACAAACACACACACACACACACACACACACACACACACACACACAATACTAATGTATGCACATAGCAGCACAAGTGTGAAAGAGGAAAACACAAATACAAAAACAAGAAGGTACTTAAAGTCAACCTGAAATTAAATTCCATTTTTCTAAGAGAAAAACCTCCAGTGTATACTACATGTCAGCTCAGGCTTGGTGAAAGTTTTGACTTGTCTACTTATGTATCGAAAGAGCTGTGGCCAGTGTTGGCTGGTCCATAGGGGGCGCTGTGGTGCCATCCCCACTTAAAAATACTTGGAGAAGAAGGGCTATTTAAACATGATATTAAAAATATTCATTATAGCAAAAATGTATCTGAAATTTTAAAAAGTATACATTGTTTTAGTATAATACTTGTCCTGTGCCCTGTAGTTCATTTCAAAATTTAATTGAAGTTGTTTTTAACTGTATTTCCTTAATTTCTGTGTAAATATGTTCACTTCCTGGTTGTTGTGCACTCGGCCAAATGAGGGTGTATGTAGGTTATGAAACAGGGGACCTGAAGCTGTGCTTTCATTGGAGGATTCAGCTTTTCCCACAGGGTGCAGCTGTGGGACACTCCCACTTTCACTGGGAGTGCATTGGAATTGTTTTAATTTTTTTGTCCTTGTGTGACTGGATAATTTTCTGCTTGGTTGTCAAGTTGTCTGGTGAGAGACAGACATTTTCAAGAGCAAAGTGACCATAAAGCAGACGATTAACCTGCTCCTAATATCACAGGTAACAAAGTTCTGTCCCATTGGGCCCCTTCCACCTCCATTTAGTCTCCTCCACCTCTGCGTTTTACACAAGGACTGTGGTTGCACAGAGTATGAGGCAAATCTGGTTCATTTGGATATACAGGTAATGTCAGGCTCCCATAGGTCAATTTCACTGTGGGTGAGTGGACATGTTGTAGGGTTGTCACCTGGGAGACCAGGGTTTGATTTGTGCAAGTAACTTGAACTTTTCCCTTTTTCTTTTAGTTTTCAGTCACAAAAAATACTAAAACACAGGCAGAGTTTAAACATTAAAATCAAAGGTTTATGACATGTGAACACACACTCAACATCAACTACCTGACATTAAAAATCTAGAAATGAAATCAAATTTAGAACTGCTGTGTTTATTCTCTTGCGTTCCCCAAGTCTTGTTCTACTGGTTATGAAGCCTGCGTAGCTCACAACTGCTGATGTGTTCTGTCCCTATTTCATGTGTAGTTACTCCATGTTATTTAAATTTTCCAATAATGGGGTTTTTTTCCTGTATAGAAAAACACTGTGCTCTTGACAAGACGCTAATGTGTGTTGTCATGTAAAACACTCATTTTCACAAGCCGCCCTCTGTGTATTACTATCATTTGTAAGTGTAGTTGTGGTATTACGCTGATCCCAGAGGGAAGTAGAAGTGACAGCTGTGTGTTTTTTTCAATTGACAGTGGATGTAATTCTACAGCACTGTTACACATTATTCACATACATTGAACCACAATTGTTAATATCACATAGATTTTTATCCTCTCTGTTGTTCCTAATGTTCTGTTTTTTTTTAAGTAACTGAGCTTATATATTAGTGGTGTAAAGGAAAAGTAAGAAAAGAAAAGAAAGTTGAATCATCTATAGGTCAGGCTACTGCCACCGTGACCCAGATACGTGGAAGATAAAGGATAGATAGATCATCATTGTGTGAAATATATTTTTCCTTCTTCACCCATTGTCGTAAGTAAAGAAACCACGAAGAACACATTTATTAGAGGTGACTTATGTCAAATGAGCCGATCTGCTGCTTCTGTGGTGTTTACGTAGCGTAACATGTAGAATAGAATGCACACCACGAGAGCCAACACTTCCACACAGTTCACTAATTCAAACAAACCCATGAAAAAATATGGAGCTTCCATTTTTGTTTATAGATTTTCACATTTTATGGGTTCTTTCATGGCCCACATTCTACCCTTCACCAAGTTTAAGAAAAATCAGCTCATTACTTTTGGCATAACCCTGCAGTGAGCGACTGATGAGTGATTTCCTCCACCTTCAATAATGTGGGATATAAACTACTGCAGTTTACAGTTTTTTCTACAGTTTCATTTGTAGAAAAAAAGCTCTATCTGGCAATTGAAAGTAGATTGAAACTCTTTATTCTGGAATTAGTTTGGGTGAGAGGAATGCTAGGTTCTGTCACTTGGTGGTTACAGTTATTTAATATTCAATGTTTTATTATGAACAAAATTGAATTTTCCATTAAAGAAAAGTTACAATACTGTTAAATCTATGAGCAAATCCATTAGGATGTTTATCATAGGTATTATCACACATCCTATTGCACTTTAACTTAACAACTGAACAAATAAAAAATGAATATTTTATTTTAAGGTTTAGATTAACAGTAGATACAGTGAATGCTGTTTGCATTTAAGGGTGTGGGCATACGTTCTATGCTTTACACATTGTTTTAGTTTAAATGGAAAGCAAAAGGTATATTTGTCTCACTTTTTTCTGATCTGAAAAGTGATCTGATCTGTGTCTCAAAAACCATGATCCGATCTGAACTGTGAGTTTTGTGATCTGCTGTATAACTGCAACCAACTAAACACCTAAAAGAAACCTAACCTAAAAGACACAGTATTCCTTATTGTCAGCTGTGGCTTTATAGCTCGTTTGTCTAAAATATAATTTTGTAAAAAAGTCAAATGGATTTCAGTTTTAGCACAATTGTGAAGAAGAAAGAGCATTCAATGTTTTTGTCATCTATAATAATGCATGAAAGGGTTAAACTGCTCGACATTATTAGTTTAAACTGACTCCACGTCAGCAGCTATGTTGTTGTACAATGTGTCTAATGTATTCTAGTCTGAATCATGCTGTGATGTAGGATATCCCCAGCACTCAGTGTCAGCAAAGTAAACCTTAAACACACCGTTTTGTGTGTTTTCAGTGTTGAACACGCAGACGCTGCTGCTGCTGTGGCTGTTTGTTGCTTGGCAAAAGTGCCAGTTTTTCTTTTTTTCTTTCCTGTGAGGACCCTCTGACCAGCCTTTCCATTGGCTGCACGAGGCGCTCAATGGGACTCACTGTTGCCATAGTGTTGCTCCTTTGATGCAGACGAGATGGGAAGAAAGTGACGGAGGAGAGGAACAAGAGGTGACACTGAAGAGATAGATGAAAAAAGAGAGGCAACATTTCTGCCCCTAATGCAATCGAAGAGACTCAACATGAAATTAGCATTTCCTTTGACACATTCGTAAACATCTTCCTGTCAAGAGCATTTCTGACACTGTGATGAATGTTTGGTGAACGATGCCTCACTGCTGTGCTGCCACATGGGAAATGTAAGACCAGTACACATAATTGTTTAAAAAAAAAGACTCTGATAAAAGTAGAAGTGCTGATTCAACTTCTCGACTATAATGAACATTAACTTCAGGAAATCACTTTTCAATGTCATTATGATGCATATTCTCCAGTCTCCATTTACCATCTGTTTCATCTTGTTTAGAGCTGCAATGATTAATCAATCAATTAATAACAAATCAACTACTGGTGAAATTCTATTCTAACTATTTAGATAATCAATTTGAGTCATTTTTTTTAAAGAAAAGCTAAAAATTCTTAGATTCCAGCTTCTTAAATGTGAATATTTGCTTCTTTCTTACTTGAAAAAGGCTCAAATCGCCATTCCTGTTTAAGAATCTTCTTGAGTCTTCACACCATGATGATGATATAGAGTCACACATAAGCACTAATGTATGACTCTACGTCATGAAATCTATATTAAAGAAATCAGTGTTTCAGGTGTTCAGTCCACCTGTCCTTCAGTCAGACTCTGCCAAACCTCGTTCATCATCCGACAGGTCAAACTGAAGCTGTTTTATCGCTCTAGTCTTAACCATCGGGACTCACATGAGGCAGTGATTTCTCCTCATGCAACTGCTGCTTTAATTGGTTAATTTGTTGGTATGAATCAGAAATAATGTATTAAAGCACCACAGTAACACAGGCTGCAGAATTTCTCTTTTTGTCTTCGAACTCTGGTAGGTTTAAGAGGCTTCAGGGCTTCAGTTCTCGATGGGAAAGGACTGCATAATGACAAGAAAAAGCACAGAAAATATCCCAGATATGGCGCACACGTAAACGGATATTGATTTTTTCAGGTGGGCCTTTCTTAGCTGGTAAAACCAGTCCAAAAACTCAAACCCTTTCAGAGCCTCATATGGTTCTGTAAAAGTGTCTTGTCATACGAATGTCCCTGAGCTACTCCTGTCTCACATCCACACCTGGACATTTAGACACTAATCACCACAAGCTCAGCCTCTGAAAGACTTTGGAGATTCAAAATCATGCAGTGGGTGGAGTACGGGGGTAATGTTACACTTTAAGTACAGTAACACAGTCTCTGTACTTTGTTATATCTTCTGATCAAGGCCTGCATCACCCTGTTTTGCTGTACATGATCCCTTTCACATAACCTTGTGGCGATCTTTAGCCTGGGCCACACAAACACAGCAGGAGAATAAGCTGAGCCTTGAGCAAGTGAAGACGACCACACACAGTCCTGTTCTGCCAGAGGCTCCACAGACTCCTTACCTACTACAGTGACCAAAGGGACAGGCACTAACATGGTGAATCACTCCCGGGCAGTCCTCCTGTGTTACTGCACTGACCTGGTTTATGGTCGACGCGCAGCATGTAAACATCCTGAATCAGTCGGTCTTGTCTGTTCAGCTTGTCTGTTCAGCTCCTTGTTTTTGATGACCCACCTGCTTCAGGTGCGTGGTGTATTTCACATTGAACTGTCCACTATGAAAGACGAACATCATCCTGCTGTCACTTTAGATATTCCATTCAAAGCATTATGGGTGCATTTGTGACATCAATAAAAACAGGATGATGACGAAGAGCAGTGGCGGCTAGTGAATGAAAACACTGGGGGAGGGACAGGAGAAAAACCATGTTATCTTATACTACGTTTCGCCAACATCTTGCATTCAATGAAAAATTAAGCAGTAAAACAATGATTTACAGGTAAAGCTGTAAAGCAATTAAAACAAATGTCAAATCTAATTAATTACATGATTTATGTTTAATTAGAGTAAATAAGTTGCATATATCAATATTTTCAGTTTTTTCAATATTGAATGTATTTCAGCCTGAATGTGATGAATGGATGTATATTTACAGATGAAATGTCGACCAGACAAAACATGAAATATGTTGTGTTCATACTGTCTACAATCAAATATGAGTCAAAGTGCATTTTACATCTTACAGTCACTGCTTTCTTATCTTAAATTACATCTTCCACACTGTCCCAGCTTTTTCTTATTTGGGTTTATTTTAGTTTCAGTGCTGACACGTTTGCATTTTTTGTTGGAATATTTTGTATAAGAAAGTAGATTAATAAACCCTTGCCTTTCCCTCAAGAGGACTCAGTGTGAGCTTTTTGCGGAAACAAAGAAGGAAGCACATGTCGACTTAGAGTTTGCACTCTGCTCCCAATTTGTACCCCGCATTTCTGTTCCGAAGAATCTTGGTAGATGAGTGAATCAATGAATAAGCAAACATTACAAACTTTGACAAAGGTCAACATGTCTTTGATGTAAAGTCTCTGTTAACGTTCTGTCCTCTTACCACTGAAACTGACCTTCAGTCCATTTCTCTCCGTTTAGTGATTGTGTTGCTGGTAAACTCACTCACTTTGTGTGTGAACACTTGACGAGGTTGGTTCTTCTTGGTAACATTATCATCAGGGGCTGCGTTAGGTCTGGAGTCATTGCTGAGTGTTTTGTGTTGAGGTGATGTGTCAGGCTCTGATGGTATGAAACTTCCTACTGCAGAAATTACACAAAACAGCGCTCCTATCAACAGCTCTATATGGGCCTTTTTTTACATGTAATATTTCCATTGACTGGACCAAGCAACATTTGGTCATCTGCTTCCATCACATTTACAAAACTACTGTGGATGGAGCACATTGACTGACACATTCATTCATGGGACTTTTCTATGGACATATTCTGCTGCTACTAAACTTTCAAAATATTGCAAAAACTTTTTGTGTTTGGGAGAGGTGGAAAAGTTGATGCTGTGATAAAAGGTAATTGTGAATAATTGAATAAGACTGTAACGTTCTATTAATTAATAAAAGAAACAAACAGACATAGAAAATTAGATGGAAAACAGAAACGAAACACCACCATGTGTGAAGACCTGCAGAAACAATGTTAGACAAAGGCTTTTGAGAAACATTTAGGGAGGTTGTTTTAAATTGTATTTACTTCATTTCTGTTTCAATTCACTACATACACCTCTTGGTCACGGGACACTTACTAAACGGGTTTGTATGTAGGTCCTTAAACTTTTGATGAGCAGGTGACCTGAAGCTGTGATCTTATTGGAGGATTAAAGATTGATATTCACTTTCATTAGCAACCTATTGGAATTGTTTTCACTTTTTTGTCTTTGTGGGATTGGATAATTTCCACTTGATCGCCAAGTTGCCTTTAGTGAGAGACAGACACTTTCAGAAGCAGACTGAATATAAAGCAGACCATGAACCTGCTCCACATATCATAGGTAACAAGGTTTAGTCATATTCAGCCTGTTACACCTCTATTCAGTGCTCTCCACCTCTCTGTAGGCACGTTCCCATCTCAAGTTTTAACCAAATTTTTGAAAAATCTGCAATTAGCTGCATTACTGTTATCAAACACAACTGTACAGTATGTGTTAAGAATGTTTAAGTAGCTGACATGACTTGATGGTATTTATTACACTGTTAGTGGATGTGGTCGGTGTTTCCAGTATGTTCCAGTTTCATCCCTAGCTCTTCTCCAACTCCACCCACTTGTTTCCATAAAACCATCATGTTGCACCATGACCATGCTGCGCATTTCAAGGCTTCAAAATTGCAGTTCACAAACCATGGGAGACGTCACGGAGGATTCATTCTATGATAATAACATTCTACATGAGATGTTCAAGTCTGAATCCATGATCATGATGGTGAAGAACCAACTCTTAACATTCACATAACAGTAGTGGATGGAAACATATACTTTTCTTTAAGATTTTCTGAAAATTGTGGTCAAAATTTGTAATACATCTGGACGATAACCTACATACTAACAGAAGTCCAAATCAAAATGTGAATAAGAGATAGAAAGAGATAGTAAATGATTGGGTGGCCACATATTAGCAGAGATGGGAAATAAAGTACAAATAATATATTGAACTTACAGTAGAATTTTCAGGTATCTGTACTTTATTTTTCTGATGACTTTTTACTTTTACTTTCTATATTTTAACACAAATATCTGAAATTTGCGCACCTACACAACATCAAGGCTAATTTCAACCTACATGGATGGAACAAAAACACACAGAAAGGATGAGCCCTTGGTGTATAGAGCAGTGCATATGACACATGACAGACATAAAGACGTCAAAGACGTAATAAGACAAAATAGACACGACAGTGTGTACTACTTGAGAATAGAATGTGTGTACTTTTGCCACCTCTGCATATTAGACAGTTTTGGTGAAGTTTTATTGTGATTTATAACAACAAGCAGACTCAATCCAGTGCTGTCGAAGTTCAAATGAATACATTAACCTGAGTTTGACCTAAATCACAGATCCTCATGTGCTGATGCTGTCATTGTCTCTCTGTTTCTTCTTTCATTTACATTTACAAACTGAAACAAAACGCCTTTGAACAGCTGATGACAAAGACAACAACACACACTTACGCCTAAAAGCTATAGGAAAGAACCTCATCAAATCACTTCATATTTCTCTCCTCCTCATAAAAGTAAATTTGCATCGCCATGGCAACAGCAGGCGGAAATGAGGAGAGACGATCATTAGACGGAGAGGAGGGAATAAGGCCTGCTTTGCTTTCAGGATATTGCGTGGGGAATTTGCTGTGTAACGATGAACAATGTGCAGATGTTTTCTCAGCCTGGATCGCTTTCAGTGTGTGGGCTGCTGCTTGTAGAACAAGTGTGCTGCTCTGTGACAAGACTCGAAGAAAAAAAAGAAAACAAAAAAAAAAGCAAAACACCAGGCTCATTTTGTTTGCCTGATTGGATTCCCCCAGTGACTAATGCGCTGCCGCTGTCGCCTCGGCACATTAGACAAGTTTGATCAAGTTTTGATGTGATCTGCCGATTCCAATATTTACCCAGCAACTTGCTGCTGCTTCTTTCCTCCTTTCTCGCACGGGATGAATGCCGCTCCACAAAGCTCCACTCTTGTCTAAATTTAATTGGTTCAAAAATCAAAGCGGGTGAAAAAGAAAGGGATGAGTTGAAAGTAAAAACACCAGAAAGCTTCGAGGAAGGTTGTTTCTTGCCTGTGATCCTCCCGTTGTAATTGTTTCAGACGTTTTTGGCTGAGAAATCGGAGGAGGCACCCGTTCCTTCAATTATGTTTTTCAGGGGGAAATCAGCAAAGGCAGAAGGCAGATAGAATTCTTTGGCATCTTTCTCTCTTGTTAATTCATTCCAGCTCCTCAGGCGGAATCTCGTTGTTTTACGATTTTAACGCCTCTCCACCCACTGTTCATTAGGCCTACCAGCACACAGCGGCATTAATCTGCTTTTTGTGAATAATGAAGGCCCCCATAATACTCCGTGCGCTCTCACTGTACATTACAACCATCTGTTATTCTAACTAATGACTTACAACACACTGCAGTCCTGCCTTACAGTACAGATCACACACCAACAAACTCTTTCTCTGACGCACATCAGTCATCTTTACAGTATAAAACAAATGACAGTGATAAGTGTTGTTTGGACACCAATTCCCACAAGGCACTGGATGAGTTGATGAGGCTGAACTAGGAAAAAAAGACAATACATCATTGTGCGTGTGTACACCCGAGGCTAAAAAGAAGCTGTCCTGCTAACATTAGAGGACAAGAACATCATCAGGACGTCTGATTTACATAAAAAAAACAAAAGCGTCAAAGTCAAGAGGCTTATGGATGACATTTCAGAATTATCACCCCACATTACTTCACTCCACAGTTTGTCTTTTCTGACACTTTTTTTCTGAAGTGCAATCAAAAGATGGATGTTGAGTGGGAAATCTCAAGAGCATGTCAGCTTCAGGGCAACTGACTACACACTTTATGATGATACATTGGTTTAAAAGTTTGTAAGTCTGTTACAAATAAACTGTGAGAGTGCTGGAGTTGGAAAAAGCAAACTGTCACTGGTAATAACAAATGGAGGCTTGTTAATCCGCTATTGTGCTCTGTTGTCTTTTAAAGCCTCTGCAAGTTTGATTTGAAAAAGTAAAAATACATATATGGCATCAAAGTTCAGTGTTTCCTTCAATAATAATAATGATAATAATAATACAAAAATCACCCAAGCCACTGCTGGGTAAAGTCTAGGTGGGGTATTTTCAGTCCCTGCCCCTGGTTAAATGGTCTTCTTTAATATGCCTGATGATCAGTGTCTGTTGCTCTTTATCAGGAAATGTTATCCAAAAACATATTTAAGAGAAACTGGAAATAGTAACTGGGGTATCACTAGCCTTGTGCAGTTGGAAAATGGAGGGGGTTCACATTTTGATACCCCCTTCTGTACAGAAGTGACATCCCATTTTTTATAGGAATCACCTATAAATCACCCAAAGTTTCAAACACTTGGCAGCAGCAATTTTAAAGCCTTTTATGTCAAATGTGCAGCTTGGCTCCATGTTTCTGTTGGTGTCATGAGACAGAGGTGCTCTACAACTTTAGTTATTTTTGTGGAACCTTGATGCAGATGTGCAGTAGCAGCCCCTAGATTTGCAACGTGCAGCCTTTTCAACCAAGACATATGGACCTAAAACCCATGTCTGCAGTAAGGTTCCATGAAGATTTTTGATGCTAGGGAGTCTTTGGTTTGTATACATGACATATTGGAAATGAAAATGATGGAACGTCAGTGCACATCTGAGCTAAGGGTCAAGAATTCTGACAGATGGATATGGTTGTTGAACTTCAGTTCAGGGGTCAGTCCAACAAATCAGCATCAGTCCAGACTATCCAAGAGTGTGGGAAGATGTATCCACATGTTGAGTCCAATATACAACAAGATAACAAGGTGGCATGTAGCGAAAAACATAAAAGGCTTAATAACAAGTTAGATTTGGGAGGTTCCTTGATTATCTTGTTGTAAATTAGAATCAACATATCCAAGTGTGACTTGCTTCTGTCCACTGTTAATTTTAGATCACTTTAATTTAAAGAAAGAGGAAAACGATCAGGAGCAGGACAGAAAATGCCCGAGGGTTCAGTCGTCCAATTCTATCTGCCACATTTATGTGAGAATGAGTTTGTATGACGGTACCACGGTAGGACAGAACATACTTATTTAGAAATTGATGAAAAAGGTAACAGTGGCCCTTTTGAAACCTTTGTAAGCACTTGTAAGCAATGAAGAATCCACTTGAAATCACCAAT
>JAPQRN010000571.1:3064-15210 GCA_037367275.1 Coranthus polyacanthus | reverse complement strand
TCACTCTCTCTCTCTCTCTCTCTCTCTCGCTCTCGCTCTCAAACACACACTCACTCTTTTGCTCTCGCTCAGGCTCAAGCACATGCAGACAGAGGGAGAGGGGGGATGAACGAGGTGCACGCATGTGAGGATCTCCTGAACTGCCGGGGCAAGGCAGGACTTTTCAGGAAGAGAGAAGAGGAGGAGGAGGAGGTGGAATAGAGGAATACTGCAGTGACCAGCCAGCTTCTCTCTCTCTCTCTCTCTCGCTCTCTTTCTCACTGCTTCACTGCTTTCATCCCCCTGTCTTCTTCATCCCCTTCTCTCCCCTTCTGCCAATTATACCATGAACCTGCCTGCTGCTTGTTGCTAAGGGGGAGCCAGCCGGGGGAGCAGAGTGGACCAGGCATTATTTTGTTTCTAAGGTAATAAATGCTACAGTAATGGCAACTGTCAGGTGTCACAGATGTTGCATTGCACTAGGGCTGCTTGCGTGCTGAGGATGAACGGGGCTTTGGGACTCAGCACATTGTGAATCTGGGTGTATCTGTGCATGGCTCATTTTGTGCGAGTGTGTGTGAACTCTTTCAGTTTGTTTCAAGGCGTCTGTTGGCTTGTTTATTTGAGCTATCGCAGGGGGTTCTGTACTGTGATTATGTGTGTTTGATGTCCTTCTTACTTATAAAGTGATGTTTGCTACCTGCTTTGATTCACGCATGTACCCAGACACACGCACGTGCTGTAAACAGCGGCAGGCTGTTTTTGAGCGTATTCCATCCGTTTCACTTTGACACAAGCTTTCAATTAACCTCTTGGCCAGGCCTTCTGTGGACTATGATTTGCATGGTTGAGCAGCTCATCGGGAGGAAGTTGTTCTGTACAATTGCAGAATTACAGCTTCCTATCCACAGGGGACCTATTGGCTCACTATTGTTTTCTATAAGCAGGTGCTATGCAATCCATATAGCCTGCCTTTCTATATAGCCCTCGAGGCGTATGCAAAGATTAGCTGTCTAATGTGCTCAGACTCTAAAAAGAGCACAGACATGTTAGCCAATGGGGAGTGCTGCACTCCGCACTTCTGGTGGCAATAACAAACAGTGAGGCGAGAGTGGGTGATTACTTATTCACTCATGCGCATCGCCGCGCTCCGTGGTGTAATAGATTAAATGTTCAACTATGGTGACAAAGCCACCTTGTATGTCTCCTGTTGCACAAGCTGCCGGTTTGAACAATTTCTACCAGGGCCATAATCTTTAGTTGTTAAAACCTGCAACATTGCACAGTTACAATTACATAATTCAACTACTTTAAATCCTTTGCCAGTGGCTGCCCCTTGGCAAGATGCAGTGTTACTAATTCCATTAATGTATGAAGGTTTCATATTGTGCCTGCTCATTTGTGTCTGTATGCATCCCCTGTCCTTGTTCTCTTCAATAGCTTATCATAGTACTTCTTGAAACATAAAAGCTGTTACAGTGAATAGTGAAGCCTAGTGAGCTGTGTGATTATTTCTCCCAGCAGCTTTATCCTCTTGCACTTTTTCTAAGTACTAAAAATTATGAATGTATCTAACAGTGTAATCATCCTCCTCACCTCTCTTTCCTCTGCACGATTAAAGGACTAGCGAATGCTTTAACCCATTTAAAAAACACACAGGAGCCTTCAATGGCAAAGGGTAGATTGGGGTAAGAGGGCTCGTTGAAGCCCAGTCGGCAGCATAGGTTATGGAAATCCTTAGTTAAGCGGAATTAATTCTCCTGAGAGAATGTAAGGGAGGGAGAGGGGATACAGCCCAGAGAAAGGGCTGGGGGACTGTGTAGAGGTTGTAAATAAATCCCTTAACAGCAGCTCTCAAAGCATGAAGCCTGGAGGGGAGGCGGGTTAATGTGGGGAACACGGGCAGAGGCAACCATCGTATGATTGCAGTTAATGGAGTAGACACTTTCTAACACTATATTGACACAGATATATATTATATTGTAAAATATATATATATGCAGTATCATATCTATGCTAATGTCAAATATGGATGGTTTTATTAAAACAAGCAAGGATGAAACAGTTAGGCAAAGTTAAAATAGGTGGGTTCATCTTCCAAAAATCTATTCACAAACAGATATGTAAAGATGATTGAAATTGTAGATTTAAACTTATAGAATTAAGGACACAAACTGTACTCAAAAATAAGGCAATGTTACTCAACAAATGAGGCAAAAGGGGGACATATGCAGTCATGGAAAAAATTAGTAGACCACTGGTTTTATCATTTATAGGTAGGTAGCATTTCTCCCAAATCCCCAAATTCCAAATAAAAATATTGCCATTTCAAGCATTTATTTGCAGAAAATGACAGTGTTTTCAGACCCAAAATAATTCATTTTTAAACAACACAGTACTAATGTTTTAATTTAGCAAAGATCAGAAATCAATATTTGGTTGAATACTCTCCGGTTGAACACTTTCATGATCTCGCTTTCACTTTGCTGTTGGTGTTTCACGTAGCTCAAAGCTCAGCTTCATTTCAGAGGTTTTCAGTTGGTTCAGGTCTGAAATTTGGAGTGGTCTAATAATTTTTTCCATGACTGTATACTGACAGACCTAGCCACTAAAGACACAGACGACAACATAGACAATAACTACAACTCAATGCAAAGAAACCCGAGCCCCCCCCCCCCTCCATCTTATCAGAGATGGTGGACCAGTCCTCGGCTTAAAGTCAGTCTCTACCCTCTGCTCCACCTTTGTCACACCAGGAAGAACAAAGCAGCCAAGTACCTCAAAGACAAAAAAAAATGAATTAATATAACTCAGTTGAAGCAATTAGCAAAACGAAATGACAAAACAGTGTCAACTAAATGCACGTGCTTCATTCAGAAAACAGTGTAATGTCAAAAGTCCTGATAAAATTCTGAAGTAAAAAAAACAAACTGATATGCCATGTGTGTTGTGTAAATTTGAAGTGAGAAAGTAACTAAACATGTGATAATGATGTGGTTTATCATGACCTTTGACCTTTATATTTGGCTAATGTGTGACAGTGGCCATCTCACAGCTGCTTTTAATACAGATTCCTCTTCCAGTTTGACTTACTAGAGTCGCTACTCCTTTATTCTCCTTTATTCTGCTTTATTCTCCTTTATGGAACATGAAGTTATAGTTGGTGTGTGATACACTGGCACTACTTTTAGATCATTTCATCTCAGTTGTCAAATTCTGTGAACCTGGCATCACAATGCACTGAATAAATACATAATTTGTGCTTTTTTAGGGCTATTTTGAGGGTATTTTTGTTACACAGACATCATGCGTATTCTAGGTTATAGTCTTGCAGTGCATCAAGTGTTGCGGAATTGCTGTATCATGATAGCATCATTACTGTGGGCAACATATTGCGATATTATGAGTCACTCTGATTACCAGCCCTACTTAGCATAAAAACAAACAGACACTGGCCCTCACTGACCCCAGTTCAGCTACCGCTACCAATACCGCATCAGTGTGTGTTCACTTACTAGTTATGAACACTGGAAAGACAGTGACTCATCAACCTCACATGCACTGCATTGACTGTGCTTAACAGCTAAACTACACAAAACTGTGCTGCTTCTCCCTAAGCTGAAACACTGTACGGTCTGTCCGAGATTTGACTTTGTAACGTAGTTAATATGCATCTTACATCTACCTGAGCTCTCTTATCTGTCCCCACAGTGACAGGCATCTCCTTTCCGAGACAGCAGCAAACATTTTGGCAGCTGAATGTCATGACGATAAAAGCAGGAGGAATTTTGTTTCCCGGGGGAAATAAAATCACTGACTGATGTTTATCAAATCATCATTTCGCATTCTGCCGCTGTCCTATTTGTGGGTGCGGTGCTCATGTTGTGCATCTGTTGACAGGACTGCGTGATCTTGACACGACTGTGTGAACATGGCAGAAGGGTCAAGAGACCAGGGAGGCTCGGGCACCACTGATCCAGAGGAGGACTCCCCCAATATGATCGTCTACAGGAAGGCAAGTCTTGACTGTGTGTGCTGCGGTACTGGGTTTGTATGATGGGAGAAACATTCTCTGAGAGGCAATGACCCATACACAGGCTCCTGACAGCCCACTGGTCCATATCAATGTGCATCTACCACATGCTGGTTTGACTGTCAAACTCAGGTGTCAGGAGGCCTCTATTTCAAACAACTTGAAACAAGCTCAACTCTATCCTTTTGTCCCTTCGGGGCCCTCTCCCTACCATTGTATCCATCAAGCTTCAGCTCTCCAACGTTTTAATAAGCTCTCAATCCCATCAGGGTTTGGCCAATGAGAGGTCCTTTCAGTGTCAGGGTAATTACCTCATCGCTATGGCGCCTCACTTTCAATAGCTGCTGTCTGATTGGAGAGGTTGAACAAGTATTGGTGGCTAATTATGTGGATGGGGTGTTTTCCTGGGAGGAAGTGACTGATTCTCCAGGGCTGGGATTAGGAAACAGCCAATGAGGGGGTTGGTTATTTCTCCTCACCCAGCGAATTGCTTGTTTTTCCCTGCCAGCACTGTGACAGCCCACTCAGGGAAAAAAAAAGCTTCTTTTGATCAGATTTAAACCATGGAATCCACTGCTACCGCTGAGACTACAGTAAAAAACGAGGTATGAGCAGACCGTGGTTGATGGATCTGGTCCCACTATCTCAAATCTGTTGTTTTATCCCGCTTCCAATTAGTATCCATTTATATCGCAAGGTAAAAGTATTAGTGGAGGCATGGGTGAGAGAGGATGTGGAATAACTGGTAACGTTCCTCTTTCAGTTAACGGCAGAGTTTGGGGCTCCTAAACATACTTTCAGCTTGGAGCTCATCTGTAATAACTGTAAGAGGCTTGAAAAATCTCTGCTGCTACTTCTGGTAATGATGCTACAGGGATTGTCTGCTATGAGCAGAGTGTCACACGTCAGCAGTTGGCAACAAGAGGAAGTATGTGCATTGCCAGCAACAAGCAATTCTCTTGTATACTGTAAATACATGACCTGTTAGGATGGCAGAGGGTATTTAGAGTCTCTAAAGGTCTCTGCCAGGAATCCTCAGAGTGAGTATAATGAATCAAATCAGTGCTATTTCTACCCCCCCCCCACCCCCCTCCATGAATATTTGTTTACGAAATAGCTGTTGCACAGCTGTCAAAAATATCTGTGTACTGTATTTGTGTCTGCTGTGTGTGCATTATTTATTCAGTATTTTAATTATCATACATGTATTCGAAGAAGCTGTCGCGGCGCTGCAGGGAGAACATACTGTAGCAGCATGTAACACTGGGTATCTTCATGGACAGCGCAGCTTCATTACGTAACGCTACACATGCCTGGAGGCAACGCATTTAAGAGGCTAGTTTTTGCTTGTCAGGATGCCGCCTGAGGGAATATTCATCATTTCATGTTTTAGTCATAAGTAGTGACAACAGACAGATGATTCTGAGAGTGACAGGATTTGTCCGCCTTTTCTGCTTGGTGAGTTTTGTTTGAAGCTGTTCTCATGAATACGAAGAATTAGAGGAAGGCAGCTGAGGATGCAACGCAGCTAGATAAGCAAGCGTATATTTTCATACAAAGCAAAAAATAAAAAGAGTCTAAAAATTAGACACGCTGTGGTCCTAGTGGCGGTGGTACTTGGCCTTTCATTTTAGTAATGGAGGTCTTTCTATTGTTGTTAAGCTCAGTGTCAGTTAAGAGCTGAAAATGTCAAAGAGGCCAAATGATAGAGAAGTGCCTAGTCTTTGTGGGCAAAGAGCTCATGGCCTCTGGACTCTGTGGGTGGGCAGCCTGGCACAGTGTGAAGGGCTGCTTGCAGAGAGGCAGATGGCCACCAATATGCTCTGCCGCCTGGGAAAACACTGGCAGCTTCATCCCAAAGGCTTGAGCCTCTGTCAGCTGGAAAACATCAGCATCCTAAATGCAAGGAGAAATGGCTGGTGTTGTTCTACTAGAGAGACATGTAAAGAAAGTACGGGTGAAATACATTTACTTACTTTGTCATATCTGTAGCAAAACTGTTAAGTTACCGTGTAGGCAGTTAGACTAAGATGAATGTGATGTATTTAGCCATTAGAGAAGTGTGTCTCTGTCCGTGCAGTGTAGGTGCTGCAGTACTATCTTGCTCCGTCTCTCTCCTCCCACGAAAAGAGGAAGTGAAGCAAAACAATCCAATAACTGCATGGCGAGTTATTGCCTGAAGAAGTTGTGGAGGAAATTTAGTTTAACAGGAGGCTGCAAACATACTCCAAATGCATACACTCACATGCGTGTGAACTTGCTCCACCTTGCTTTAATGCACCTTAACCTTTTGGGTTTTTTTTTTTTTTGTTGCTCTGTTTGGAGCAGACAGATGAATAGGACTGGTACCAAGAGAGACACAAAAAGGAAAGTCAGACTATGATGAGAAGCACTACTGTGCTGGGAAATGCAATTAAGCTGAGGAGAGCGGCCACTTTACTGCTCTGATGGTGTAAAGCTCACAAACTATTAATAGCCAACATCTTGTCCCTAAGTGCATGTCTGTGTATTCGCCTTTTCCCCTTCTGGGTTTTTGGGTGGGGGCAAGATTCTGCTTCGTCTTCCTCTTCCTCTTCCTGTCCTTTGACATAAACATTTAATTGTTACCCAAGCATTCCTGTGTAACCCAGCAAGAGTTAATGATTTCATCCAGTTTTATTTAGGTCATTAAATGTTTGATTGGATGCTACTTGGCAGACAAGTCATACCTGAAGGCGAGTGGATGTATGTGTGGTGCAGTCATACAAAACTTCATCCAGATGGGTTTTAGGCACCATCAGTGGGTATTAGTAATGAACCATGCCAGGGAGATCAAAGGCGCTACTTGGTGCCAGTGGCCTTCGGGTGTGAGCAGCTTTAGCACTGTATTAGCAGAAAATACAGTTTGCTTGACAATTGCAACTCTGTTCTGTTCCAGCTCAGTACACTTAATAGATTTTCTCAGCTAAATTGTTGTGCGGTGCTCTTAAAAAGATCCAAGACAATAACGTGTTGCTTTAGGAATCTGTCAGTCAGTGTGAATGCTTATGTTAGCATTAACCTCAAAGCACCGCCGTGCCTTACAGCCCCAGAGAGCCACTAGTGTGACTTCAGACTCTTAGTCTTGTTATTTTTTTTAGTACCTTTCTTTGTCTGCCCCCTCCCTTCCCGTGTTCCACCATTTCTTCTGCTTCTTCCAAATTAATAATTGAATCTCATTTCAAGTATTCCATCTATAAAAAAAAAATTCTGGTCCTCCGAGACATCATCTGCCCTATTCATTTATTCATACCAGCCCATTTTTTATTATCACTTGGTATTTTTACCCATGTATGTACTTCTAAATGTGAGGAGAGGGACCAGAGGGAAGGGTATAAAAAAAAGAAGCTTTTAATACCCTAAACAGCTTTTTCAGTCAGTTCCTTTGAATGTGCATGGACATTATAGTTTTGTTAAACATCCCAGTGGAGGTGTCCTGTAGGATAGGAGGATATGAGACAAACTCGTATACTCTTTTGACTGAGTTACACCACTGGATCTATTACGCCCACACAGGTGACACTGAAGAGAAGAACCGTTTAATAGTTAACAGTACAGTAAAGTACCGTGTCAGCTGGTTTGGGTTTAGGATGACTGAGAGTGTGAATATGCTGATAATGAAGTAAATGTAGACATCTTGGAATATTAATTACAGTAATCTCATGACCAAAGGTGAAATCTAACATCTGCAGAGTGGCAGAAGATTAAATACTAAAAGCATCTTTTCACATCAACCAGGCAGGGATTGACAGCTGGTTGGGTTTTAGAGGGCCGAAGGGACCGAAAAGCTGCCCGTGTTCCTGCTAGAATCCATGAGTCACTTTCTCTTTAAGTGTCCATGGGGCCCTTGGAAATATGCAGTACCTCTCCTTTTTAAAGATTGGCCTCCATTTGAGGTCTGTAGGCCACTATTTGCACTTGCCGTGTGCACTTAAGATAGCACAGTCCAGCTGAATGCTCTAGATATCACCACCGCTGCTGTAGTGGTGCGTTCCCCCAGCGCTTTATCATATATGACTGCTTTAACACCGTCTCCACTTGCACCATGGGAGCGTTTATCAGAGGCGCTGGTATGGACTGAACTATCAGGGTCTCGCTGAAGCCTCTGTTCCTGTATGCTAAGTGCCAGTGTGGGTTGCTTTCCTAGTTGGGTCAATAGGATAAAACAACAGAAGCAGCGCAAAGCTCTATCTCTTATATAACCAACTCCTGTCTGCATTGGACTGCCTCTACTTTCCAGTTAAACAGAAGGACAAACATATGAAAACCCTGGAAGTCCACTGAAAAACAAGTCATAATTGGATAATAATTCACAGCATTTTGGCAGCCCGCGCGCTGTGTTGACGGGATTATTCATCCCATCCACAGAGAATCTCTGTGACTGAAATAAAAGGCTTTTCTCCAGTGGGGAGAGTCTTTCCTCTGCCAGTGTCTCTTCTTGTCTCTCTCCCTGTGTCCACACTGCTGTGCATTTAATAATGCAGGCAGTGTTTATGTGCTTTTTACTGGGACATTATTCAGTGTTGAGCTGAATAAGGATGCAAAGGTTGACGTCAATATAAAGCTTTGTGGGGGGGTAGTCGGCTGCCACCACTGTGCCCCATTTCTAAATGCCCTCCAAACCCCCTGAGCCTCCTATTTATCACAGACTGAATAGGATCCTTGGAGTCCCACTAGAGATGGAGCACGCCTTAAATACCTCCTACTGTACAGTGAATAACCTCAGCTTCTCTGCAGGACACTGGGAGAGAATTCACTGCACTCCTACAAAGTGGATGATATAAAAATACTGGAAATATGTATAAAATTACAGCAACTGACTTGGAGAGGATTTCCACATCAGATCCAATTTCCATTAACTGTCTTCGGATTGATGTATAACAACATTAGAGAGGAAACCGTTGCCCCGTTAAAGTGTTAACGATGTGATAAAGAAACTTTTGTCGTCATGTGTCATAAATACTAATGGATTACTGGAACCGGGTTCTGACATTAGTTTATTAAAAACTGCTGATCATTGCAGTCTTGGTGTAACGTTTAGACTTGTTTGACATTAGTGATTTGCTGGGCAGGCTGTAGCCTAGCAGTGGTGCTTGCACAATGAATTAGTAACAAAAAAAATTGAACTGGAAAGAGAAAGAGCTATTGCAGCCCTGTGTGTTTTTGTCACAAATGCATTCACAACTAGAAGGGCACCCAGAGAGCGCAGACCTCGAGGCCAGTACTCTTCCTCTCATTCCACAATATTATTAAACTACAAACAAACCACATATGACCTATATTTTCCTCCTTTTTCCTCAGTTGGTGCCACTGATTAGGTGTGTTTTATTTAACCAAAGGTTCATTCTGTCATGGGTATGTTTAAACTGAACCCAAGAGCAGATGCAGAATGTGAGTATCATGACCTTTATTTTTAACATTGCAGAACAGGTAAAGATGAGCATGGGCGGGGTACAACAAAATGTGCAGTCAGGGACTGAGACAGTTCTAGAGTCCTTTCCAATGAGGGGGAACAGGCAGGAAGCGTGGATGATGGTGTTGTAGCCAGGAGAGCAGGCGAGAGGAAGGTCGAGGCTGGTGTGTATCCGGGAAGTACAATGGTCAGGGACAGGCAGAGTGGGTAACACGTAGTCAGCTCGGAGGAGACTGACTACGATTTGACGATGATCTGGCAGCGAGCGAGTGTGTGGCGTGAGTTTTTACGCAGTTCTAATTATTGATGCTGTGCAGGTGAGAATGCAGGCGAGTGGAGTTGGTGTGATGAAGGGGCGTGGCCTGCAGCAGGCAGAGTAGAGCAGGGTGTGGGCACAGGTGAGTGTAATGAGTGGATGAGGCGAGAGTGGCAGGCAGAAGGAAGCGACGGCCGGGCAAATGACAAACACTGGTCAGGTGAGGGAGAGCAGGGCCGTGACACATTCTAAGTTACAAGTAAAAAAAAATTGCTACACGTCTAAGAAACAACCAAACCCTTACGTAAGACTTAAAGGACAGACGATCAACATGACCAGTACGGTTTAAGTGATGATTTTAGATAAAAATGCATGTCATTAATGCACCCGCACCACTTTCTACTACCCATCATATCAAATATTAACAATCGGTTTAGTTTCTAATTCTGTTATGTTTTTTTATGATCAGTGTTGCATCATTAAGCCAAGGAGATGGATTAACTTTGCCAACTGATCTAGTTTTCAAGGGTGCAGTAGCATCCAAGGCTGATGAGCATAGGTCATTAAAGTAGCTAACCAAATCATTTGTGCTTGCAGCATGTACAGAATGAGCTGCCTGTTTTTACTCCGTTCGGCTGATGAAAATTTAATAGTTGATTGAGCATTAAGGATGCAGGGGCTGATGGTTCGTTTATCCTGGAAATAACATCTTTAAAGAACATTAAAAACCATATTATTTTGACAATGATCCTTGTTTATGCAAAGAGGGAAGAATGTGTTTCGAAATGAAAAGCAAAGAATAATGACTGGGAATTATTATTAAAATATCTGCAATATTAATAGATCTGTTGCATCCTCCTGCATCACTGTAATTATCTGACCCTGCCTCTGGACACTCGCTGCTGCCCGTTCTTCTTCTTCTTCTTTTACAGCTGTATGTTCTTCAAGCTTCAATTTAGACTAACTTTAAACTCAGCCTTGTTCAAACATCTGGGCATCTTGTCTAAGGCTTGCCTCCCCCTGTCCCATTTTCACAGAAACTACCCTGGTAATCAAAGAAAAGGAGAACGTTGTCACTGCTGACAGTCTTTTTTTTTTTTCTTTTTTTTTTTTTTGTTGCCGTTACATTTTATCTTTGTGTTGGCAGATCAGCCAGTGACAAGAATGTTCTCAATATGCTGAATAGAGCAGATAAAGTAAGATGAAAACAAGTTGAGCACTACTTGCCTGATTACAAGATTTCGTAGTCCAGTCTATGAATGCTTCATTAAATGGGTATTTCTCCGCTCAGAAACTAGAGAATCTCGCTAAGAAAGAAAAATAACAAAGAACCTAATCTCACATATTCAAACACAGCAAACGAAATGGCTGTTAATTACCTCTGTCTGAGACAAAGAGCATAATACAGTGGAGCACAGCCTGTCATACAACTTTACAAATGCACTGTAATTGCATGCCATCTGTATTGTTTACTAGGTTGATAGGTTGATAGATAGAAATGAGTTCCCTTTTAAAATAGGAGTTTTGACTCAGACGAGAGACACGGTGTGTTGTGTGCCTTGTTGAACCGCGGGTAATGATCTATCAGCGATGGTCAACGCAGTGGTGTGACTCTCCGTAATTGTCTCTGAGCTGAGGTGGAGGAGAGGATGAGTCACCCAGACCCAAATGTTAATCACCACGTCCAGCTAGTCTGACTAAACAGCCCCGGGAGACGTTTGGCTTTGCTTCAGTGCATGAACCTGCACTCAAACTTCACGTCCAACCTTTGTTCAGCCCACAACTTCGCCCAAAATGAGCTGTACTACAACACGGCAGAAACACGGAAAAAATAATTGGACAAATAACTGAAGTGCCCTTTTTTTTTTTTGTCTTTTGTCCAGTTTAGTCACAGCTGGAGTCTTACTGGTCTGACAACAAATTTGCTAAAAATGTGTTATTGTCTTGTACACAGGGAGATTTCCAACTGAATTTTTTTGAAGTTGGGGAGGCCGCGCTCGTTTTGACGTGACGTGAATGAATTAGGTAATCAGTGGCAGATTTTCTTCTTTCTGCCTCGTCAGCTTGAAAATAATAGAAATGTCCTTGTGGGAGACCTTGCTGTGTGCCGACTCCCATTTCCACTCCAATTATTCTGTCAATAACTCATACGGTAGAGGCCAAATCCATAACAAAGCCGTGATTACTTTCATCAAACTGAAAGAGAAAAAAACCTTAGCATGGGGAAAATGCTGCACCTGGACCTTGGTATGTCAGAAAGTGACTTAATCAAGCTTGAAACTGCCTTTACACCTTTGAGAAAGTGCAGGTCCTTTTGCATTTCAGATGGATGCGCTGTACGTGCGTCACGTGCACATATGAGTGAATCATCTTAACGAGATATCCATTCTCCACCTGTGCATAATGTACACTGAAGAAGCGTACAATAGTGCTTCAAATTGTGCAGC
>JAPQRN010000570.1:2941-14518 GCA_037367275.1 Coranthus polyacanthus | reverse complement strand
TCATCTCATCTCATCTCATCTCATCTCATCTCATCTTCAATTCATATTAATGTTGATGGTATAAATCTTGGATCTTATTCCGAAAGAAAAGTTATGTTTTTATGCTTGTGTCTTGTGTGAATTGTATAAAAACTGGATCTCACAGGTGTTTTATGTGTCAGCAACAGTCTTTGAATGTTAAGTTGCTAAAAAAAAACACACCTTGCTTTTCTTTTATGTCACTGTGTTTACAACAGATCCATATGCTGAGGCACAGGAGGCGGTAAGTAGCATCATAAGAATAAAAAAAAGCTTCTATTAGTCCATTAAAAGCATTGTACATCTGTTGGAGATGCTTACGATTTGTGTAAAATGAATCCGTTCGTATCTTTTGCTGGTGTTTACAGAATGAAGAGAAAACCAAGACAGGCAGGTTCAGCAGGTAAGGCCTTCTTTTTTGACCCACTTCTCTTTTTATCTCGCTTATTCCCCAGACACTGTTAGTGAGAGAGTTTGGTTTGCCTTTGTTTTCCACATAATCTCCTCTGCCATTTAAACATGTTGCAAAGAGTCTTTTTCAAACAAAACGATATCTTTGAATCTCTCCTCTTGCAGGGGCGACAAGAAAGCTGCCGCTGAAGGACCGGATGAGAAAGAGCTGAAAAAGAAAGAGAAGCAACGACTGGAAAAGGAGAAGAAGGAGCTGAAGGAGAAACAGGAGAGGGAAAAGAAAGAACAGAAAGAGAGAGAGAAGAAAGAGAATGAGCTGAAGAAGAAATTCAAAGTGAGTGATGTTATTTTGACAGGTGAGGGAGGCATGGAAGGTGAACGAGCAGCATGGGAGGGTGGGGTATATGTTTTGGCATACAAACCTGTCTGGATTCATTCCTCCCAGTAAAAGAGCTGAGCAGTGCAGCATGTGCAGGCTCAAATAGAATCTGTGTAAACATTACATTCATTGTTTGTGATATTCCTGACAGAAGATCTTTAGGCTTGTGTTTTACTCTGTAATATCCTGTTACAACAAACAAACATGACTTTGATCAGGATCAGCTTTGTCTTGATTATGTTTAATTATGACTGCAGTGGGACACATTGCCACTGCAGTCCCCATGAACACCAATTTACATTCATTAAGCCAAATGATAGCGCACTGTTTGGTATATTGAAATGCAGACAGGGTTGAGCCCCCAGGATAAAGTAAAGTTTTAGTTTTATAGACAGTATGTGTTAGCACTTGTTTGTGCGTTGGCATATGTACATATATAAATGTGTGATACCTTCATTAGATCACAGGACAGGAGGACACCATGTACCAGGCGACAGTGACTGTAACAACAAAGGGACGTAAGAACGATCTGCCGGTCAAGAGCGGAGACACCATCAGTATCATCCGAACAACCAACTGTCCCAAAGGGAAATGGTTGGCCAGAGACAGCAGCAACAACTGTGAGTCAGAAAAACACTTTCAAACCCTAACCCTTCATGTCATTAGAAGTCACCTCAAGGGCAAAGGGTTGCAAAAAGACATTTTACAAAGAAGAAAATCTGCTACCTTTACACAACCCTCTCTGTCCTGCTAATAAGAGATTTTTTGACATTTGCACACGCTGCATTGCAAGTAACACATGGAAGCTGTTGGAATTTTGAAACTCCCTTATGCATAACCAACTTATATAAATCTCAGCCATGAGAAAAAAAATAATGGGAAAAGTAACTCGGTGAGCTGTGGAATCGCATCACTGACTCTGTGAGTGTGTTTCAGACGGGTATGTTGCAGTGGATCACGTGGAGCTGGACATTAAGGAGATGTTGGAGCTGGGAAAGAAAGCTGCGATCTCCCGAAAGAGCAGCAACAATGTTATCGAGGCAGAGGTTACGAGCACCGGGAGCAGGTAAGCGAGGGAAATGCGTTGTATACAGATAGTAGCTTTTCATTATTAAATACAGTTCAACTAAAAGAAGGATTTGTAATTTTTTTCCAGGGCTTCAAATCACTACCCAGTGTCACCAGAAAGCTGTAAGTGTTTCCCCATTCTTACATGAATCATTAAGGAAGTTATTCTGCTTCAATATGATATTGATGTTGACCTGTTCAGTCACAGATGACAGTGAGGAATGGACCTGTGATGACGATGAGACGATGTCTCCCACTGAAACTGTAGACTCACTGGCTCCACTGTAAGTCTCGATCCGTCCAACCGCACTCTTCAGTTTTGTTTTACACGTATCTACTGATGTTTCCACACACACTCATAGAGTCCTGTCAGCAGCACCTGTAGTCATCAATGACTGGTCATTATGCATGTTTCCTATGCCAACACTTGTGATGTCTCTTCCTCGACAGGAGCCACACCAGGACACTCTCCATGCCAGACATGGGTAAGAAATCTTGACTCCTCTCAGTTAATACTCTTGTGTTGAAACTTCCAATAAGTCTCTTGTCTTGTCATGCTGCGTGTTATCTTGATGGAAAAAGGCAGATACAGTAAACAAGAGATGCTGCAAAGATCTTGATTTTGTAAACTGAACAGGAAATGTATGGCCCACAGTGCAGTTACATCACAGAGGCTGATGATTATTTCATTCAGTATGAGCACAATGTCCATTTTGTGTTCAGGCAGCCTTTGACTGCCCAGATTTAAAGGTGGAGGAAAAATATCACCACCTATGACACTGTGCACACAGAAGTTAACAGCAGTCTTTTCAGCATTTCAGCACTTTGTGTTAAGCCAAATCCTGATATCTGCCAGAACAGGAACAATTATTTGTCAGGTTCCAATATTTTTAACTAGTTATATGTTTGTCTCTGTGACTGAAGCATCAAGAAATTAGAATATGCCACAAGTGTCAAGTTTCCCAATGGTTGTTTCTGGGAAATCTCATCAATACCCACAGTAACAAAATAAGCTTGATAACCAGATGGGGTTTCTACTGCTGCAACAATTACACCATGTTCATGCCTCTGTTCATAAATTCAGCTAAGTGACCCCTCGGCCATTGTTGCCTTGTTATTCTGAGTCACAGCCATGTGACTCAATAGAGAAGCAGGATAATTATGTAAACAGGAAGATGTAACCATTAAAGTGTTTAATCGAAAGCCCTAAGGTTGATGTATTTAGCAATGATTAGCTGATGTGATTACAGGAATAATTTATACTGTAAGATGTGTGTTATGACCGCCCTGAAAGATTTCTCTGTCTCACTTCTTTATTTGTATTTTAGGTAACAAAGACCTTACCATAAATCACCAGCACAGTCACAGTGACCTCAGCGCAGATAGCTCCCACGTCCAGTAAGCTCACCTGCTTCCCCTGCCTACAATCACTCACCTCACGTAACACATAACAGCATGCTCTGGATATGAATGCACATTTGTCTTTACATTAGAGCAAGACATGAAGCCCTTCAGAAGTTGGCCACATTTTTCCATTCACCCAAACCTGCAGAACCCACTGCCAGGTAGACAATGTACACACACACATTCACACGGCCATGCATAAAGTACACACTTACATGAACTGGGTTTTAATTCTTTATCTTTTGTTCCTTCTTGCAGCACCAGTGAACCAGAGACAAGTGAGTAATGCCTGAAAAATTCTCTGTGCAGAAACATGCGATATAAACCTGTTGGTCAATAATTGGAGTAATCTGCTATGAGTTTTTGCATGGGATTAATTCAAATCAAATTCCATTAATCCATTTATTAAGCAATTTTGTCATCTAATATCAAAACATTCTGTGTCTTCCTCTCAGGCCCTGTGCTTGTAAAGGAAGAAGCAGTTCACCTGTAAGTAAGAGTTAACAACACATACACAAACACACAAGGAAACATGATGAACATAGCGACCTGTAGAAAGACTGAAAGGTTTCTTCCTTTTTGACTGAAATGGGTTGCTGCTCTTGAAAAGAACGAGTGATTTTTTTTTTATTGTGTTTGAGAGAAAGAGAGGCCGAAAAGGGATCAACGCCCGCACTACCAGGAAGTTAAGTTTCCTTAAGTGTTCTGCTAGGAGAATGAGCTGGCATTTCTCCATGATGTGTTGTTGCTTTATAAATGGTTTCATATTTATGGTAACAATAAGCTCACTCTTCTCTGTCACTATGGAGACACTAATCCACATCGCAGCACCTACATGTTGTACATTAGTTTCTGTGGAGCACAAGAATAGAAAGAGGTACAGTGAAGTCTAAGGGTTGGTTGTTTTTTTTTCTTCAACAGGCCTGAGGCTAGTTCAACACCAGAAATGGATTTTGAAAATCCTGATCTGCTCATATTACCTCCTCCTGACCTCTATGCTGACATGACCGCGGAGTAACCATTATGAAACAACGTAAGGTTCAACCATGTGCATTTTCTCCTCGCTGTTCATCACTGTGAGCATCATGTACTGACATTAATGTTTGCTTTTCTGTTTTGCAACAGCAGAACAAAACGCAGCCAGGCAGAAGAAACTGGATTTTTTCTGTGGTGACCTGTGTCGCTCACCTAATACTGTGACAGTGACTTTATCCTCTTCACCATGACATTATTTTCCTGGTGACTGCATTTGTGGGCGAGTATTGTGAAAAAAACATAAGGAGAACGAAACGGGACAAGCGGTACACCACCTCAGCAACTGGACCTCTGTGTTTGAAACGAGTGGGGGACAGTTTTTGCTGGAGACGTTAAACCTTGGACCTGGGAAAGGAGTTGTTGTAGACACACACACACACATACAGGCTCTGTAGAGTTAAACTGGTAGAGGCAAGAAAACGTCAGGACTGCCTCACACATTAACCCTAAAATCAGTCGCAGTTCATGATTGTATTGTTTTGCATTTTTTTGTATTTTTTGTACCTTGTATTTTTATGTACCATCATTATGCAGTTATAGATCGTTATGGATTATGGAAGTGCTTATTGTAATGAATCATGTCAAAATATTTAAAACAGTTCATATAGGTTCATATATAATATATAATAATTATCTAAAATGGCATACCACTAATCAACATGGAGTATGATCTGAAATATACAGACAAACATATTCTGTTCCTACCAGTTGCTCTTGTCATGGTTGGTTGGTTATTGTTGCACATTTTCTAGGGAAACATCATTCATAAACTCTTTCTTTTTGGCAGGTGTCACTTATTGTGCCTCTTGCCTTCTGACTTGGGAAGAAGTTTTCCTCAAACAGAGGACGAATAAGTATTAATAAGCAGAGGAAGTAAAGTAGTGAAATCATGTTCATGTAAAGTACTACTGTTTATCTATGGGTGCAGTTTTTGTTTGGAAAAAACACAGGGTGTGTGCACATGTATCTACAGACTGCCCTGTAAAGAATTAAGACATGTTCCTTTTATATTTTTGTTTATTGTTTTTCAATAAATACTCATTAAAGTGCAAATCATAACAGCAATACAGGATCATGCAGTGCATAATAAGAGAAATCCAAACCCCAATCAGACAGAAACATGTGAAACACACTCATTCCGACGCACGCACACACGCTCACAATAACCAGTGTGCACATGCACACATCACCTACACATGTGAATTTAGAGTTACAATAATCATAAGAACCTCACCACACAGAAACAGAGAACACAGCTTCGCTGTGGAAAATATTCACTTTGGTACAACACGGAAAGTCTGCAGCTGATTAGGCCCTCTGGCATGTGTTTCCAGCTCTAAACACAGATTAGAGTTTACATGACTAACATGCCACTGGTAGTTGCATATAGTTGTAATTGTACAGTACTACATGTGACAGTAAATACTGGTTATATCAGAGGAGTTTTTAAATCTGATCTATGACATCTCCAAGATAGTGCACTTCTTTGATCAATATGTTAAACTGTAGTAACAAGTAGCAGTATCAGGAATGAATGAATGCATTATCGGCCAGATTTGATCCTGATTTGACCAAAGAAGCTCACTACACAAAGGACAAGTCATTTAAGACACAGTAATAGTGTGTAACGCAGAAGACTGACAGAAGGACACTGTTTTTTACAAAGGTATGTATGTAGTTGTATGTGCCTTGCAGCAGGGAGTTTCTCCCTGACAAAGTTTAGTGAGTGATTAATGTACCATCACAGAGGAAAGTCTACCTGACGCAGGACATAAAAACAAAACATGAAATAAAGGGTTTCAGTACAGCAACACAGAATGTCGCTGTTTCAACCAAATCCATTAAGTGCTTTTATAAGGCAAAAATCACTCAGCCCATTTTTTAACACAATGCAGGAAATTGTCACAACTGTGGGCAAACACCAACTGGAATCTCAGTCCGTTTTTAAATCTTGTAGGTCCATCAAAGTACTCAGTTCAAAATGTTTTTTGGTTGAAAAGTTGCAGTCTAGACTGCTGCATGACCAATATAAGAAGACATTGTGAGAAATACAAAAAATGTTCAGAAACTATAACCAGTGAAATAAAGTAGTGATTAAAATTCAAACTTTTATCATGAAATGTTATCTCATAACTCTAACTTGATCATCAGTAATAACATAACAAAATTTTCTCATTGCTTTTAATGACAATTCTGTTAACCTGCCCTTCACCATAATACTGAGTTAAAGTCTAGTCTGATGTTAAATCATTTCTAAATGTGCTGATTCATTTCATACAGTACATGTACTGTATATATAGTCTTCTTGCATAAAGTCTTATTTACACTTTCTCATTAATTTCTATTTGTGACAGCCGTCTAAGTTGGAGCGCACGTCTATGCTAAATGTTTTACTGAGAACAGTAGAAAGGCAACCGTCTAACGCTCTCCAACCTTCACTTTACATTCACACCGAAAAGATTGCAAAAAACTCATTATTGCATGACAACAGCAATACACCACCTGACTATGTAGAACATCTATAGAAGTAATAACACCGTGGCAGTCTTCAAAGACTAAAAAATCAACAGAAACATTAAAGTTTGTGTATCCACACAATGCGAGCGATGCTATGAAACAGCAAATCTGCCGAATGCTGACACCAGCAAGTGAGTTGTAAAGTGCAGACGGAACAGACAACGACAGACGGACACAGACAACACGTCCAACAGCGGCAACATACTAAGCATCGTGTTTTTGCCATCATCACTTTGATTCACGCTTTCCACCAACTCTGCAGACATTTGGGTAAACGACTGCAGAGCCTCCCAATACGCCAGTGTCTCACTCCAGCACACACTCTTCACATACACATGTACAGGCTTAGTGTGCTGCATTTTTTAAGGCAACTGGAGAAAAGTGTCTGTGGCTTATTCGGTACCTTTTTCCTCCTCCCTCCTCATCATCACCTCATTCTCTGCAGTATGGACAGAGGGCTAATGAAGTTTAGTACTGCTGAGGTAAGTCCATATATTAGTTTGTAAATTACTATAAAATCAATAATGATACTTTGGAACATGTTAAGTTAAACATTTTTGCTGGGTGTTTTTGGTGGACGTTTGTCCTTTATCATAATTTGTTTACAGCTTTAATAACAAATAAAGTATAATTGCAGCTCGCCCTGTTACAAACAGCACACGGCGTCTGTCTTTGTTCAGCTTGCTGCGTTTGTGACACTGTCCTCTTGATGTCACAGGCCTGCTCGCTTGTTTTAATTACATTCTGCACACGCATCAATGAGCAGCACATTAACAGTTGCTCAACTTGTCATTTTCTAAGGACTCAACTGAAGTGTAAAGCAGTCTGTGTGTGCGTTGCATATTTAGATCAGGTATTGAATGTATAAAATAATGGCTGATATAATATATTGGTTGTGAAAATACATGTGTGCTTGAACGCTAAACGCAGCACAGTCAGTGTCATGCTGAGTAATATCGCTCTATCCCACTGCTTCGTTAAGATCGTCATTCATCTGCAATCTACTCGAGATCAGGATAAAACTCGATTCTGATGCTGTGCTTAAATAATGTAACTACAATGCCTAAAAAAACAATCTCTCAAAAATAAATAAGGATCTGATATCTAAATAATAATATTCTTTATGATGTATAAAGTTTGATATTTGGTATTTCTTCTTCAACCTTTTCAGCTACGTAAAATGATTGTAATATAAATATAATATACATGGATAACAAAAGTTCTTTCTTTACAAACCATATAAAACCTGAAATTAAACTTTACATGTGTTCCCTCAGACACAATGCCAATTTTAACAAACAGTGCCTTAATCAAAATATAAGACAGGATGCAAAACTGACCTCTGTTCAGTATCTGGGGCAAACTCAGCAGGATTTCCCACCATACAGTGTAACGGAGGGTGGTGATATTTCAGCAGTTGATATAGATTGAAGATATTTGTTGGAGGAGTGACAGTGAACTTGACCTTTGCTGACATCTATGACCTCTCACCTTGCCGACCCCCACTAGTTCACAGATCCCCGTCCCAGGATCCAAGACCCAAGGACTGTTTCAAAACGAGAAAATAAAAAGCTATTCATTCACCTTTCTGCAACGGCTTCCTCTCTCTCTCTCTCTTTCTTCATCTGAGGTGAACACCAGACAGGTATTGCTTTTCACATTTCCAGCCCAATACGACAGATGATGAGGAGACAGAAAGAGGAAGTCACACCCAACATCCCAGATCTGCAATTGGCTTAAAAACCCCACTGACATCCAGGTTACAGTGAGGTTAGGAGTCAACGAGTCTCAGCGTGCCAAAGTGGTGATGAGACTGGCACACATTTCAAAGAAGTCCATGGTGTGAGACCCCTGACGCGGGGCGAGTTGAGGGGAGCTACCGGCCAGAGACCCCGGCAGAGAGGAGCTGAGCTGGGGCAGATCCATGGCCGGGCTTGCAGAGTCGATGCTCAGTCTGGGTCTGTGGAGACCAGCTGTGGAGCCTGACCTCTGCGGAGTGGATGAACCCGATTTAAAACCCACTGCCTCAATGATGTCATCTGGGGGTCAGATAAGCAGAGTATTAAACTATTATCAGAACTGTCAGCAACATCACAAAAATGAGTTTGAATTAAATGTTAATACTCAGTGGTTTTGTAAGTCAGATTTGTTATCATCTATTCTGTCAGCCTACCCTTTCTGAAAACTAACACTAAGACTAAATAAAAACTAAACGAGGACTAGTCAACTCAGTCCTAAAAATAAAAATAAAACTACTTCTGCACTTGTTAGACTAAAACTAAATCAAAAACCACACTATAAGACTAAATAAAAAGAAACCTAGTAATAACTCTAAAATAAGGTGTAAAACTTTTTTCCAATTCTTGATTCTGCGTACTCGCTGACATGGGGGATCACCTCACCCCTCATGCCATATCAGTCTGTATTATTTTTTAGAACTTAGTTGCCGTAATGCTCTTGTCATGTATGTACTGTGGCCTCGGTCTTGAATTGGTCTCAGCCTGCGCTGGTTTCGACTTGGTCAGAGTCTTGGACTTGTCTCTGTCTCGATACACTCTAGTTTCAGTCATGACGTGGTTTCGGTTTAGGTGGTCTTGACTACAACACTAGTATGTACTGTATTCCAATGAACAATTGTTCTGAAATCAGTTTTATCATTTACCATCGATGCTCTTGAAGTCGAGGAGGTAGGATCTGTTGTCCACCTGGTAAAGCTGCAGGCTCATTTTCACCAGGTTACCTGTCACTGGATTCTTCCTCCGCACTCTCAGATGGTACGGGTTCACCACCTACAACACAAATAACACACAGTATACTTTATACAGCACTATATGTGGTACGGCATATACCATATATACATACAGATACACTGTATGTGTATAGATAAGATAACCTCTTTTACCTTCCAGTCAAAGTTGAGTTGTTTCATAGCTCTGTATACCTCAGCCATGATATCATACGGTCTGCTCTGGCTCCTGATACCGAGGTGCCACTTGGCTTTCTTTACTGCCAAGGGCTTTGGTCGGGTGGTGTTAAGAGCATCTAGAGGGCAACGAGCCTTGGGGCTGTCAGCTAGAAGCGGAGGCATCCTCTCTGGGTGAGGTTTAACTCCAGGGGGCAGTGACATTCCCTCCTCGATGAATGAGCCCTGCGGTGGACTGGAGGCCAGGTAGAACTCACTGGCCTGGGTCATGATGCGCCGGTTGTCTATTATAAGGTGGTAGGCTACAGCCAGCTGGTCCTGGATGGACAGAAAGAGGATGAGAACTAAAGTGAAGATAAACAAGAAAGGAAAGCTATTTCACTGACGGTTGGAACAGACCTTTAGGTTATTGAAGCCTACAAAAACTATTAGTCTACTCCACACACAATGACTTTTTCCATTACAAACTCTGTCTGTCACGCAGTTTAACTTTTATGCAAGAAGAATAGTAGTTTGTTTACATAAACAGAAACGCCATCACATTGTTTGACATTCATACTGCACACACTGAACATACATATGCTGTTCCTTAAATTACTAGTAATTAGTGGTATCAAAATGAATGCGTTAATGTTTGTCATTAGCTTTTACATAAGCACACAAGCACGTACACATCCTGCATTTTAAACCTTTAAACATCCATCATTATTATATAGAAAATAAACAATTAATTAATTAATTACAGCAGATTTTGCGATTAAATGGTTATTTTTTTAAGCACTCAACACCCCTACCAGGAATGTGTTTGGTACCTGTGGATCTCCGCTGTAGAGACTGGACACAACCTCAGACTCAGTGCATTCAAACTTCTCACACACTTCTCTGACGGCCTCCTCATCCAGGACTGTGGCGTCATACGAGGGGTCCTCAGGGAACAGGTAGCCTGGCAGGTCCTGCTTAAACCACTCATGTTCCCTGACACAGAAAGCACAGAACAATCAGGAAATCTCAAAATACATCAACACTCTTAACTATTAAAGTAAACCCGCAAATACCAATGACATGAGAGGAGACACGAGTTGTAAATGACAGGTAAATGGCACAATTGGCAGAAAAACATAAGCAAATAACGAAAAGAATAAAAAGAATTTTGGGAACGAGACAGACGTGAAGTAATAAAACCCATGATAGATGAAGTGGACTTCCGCCACTTGACCCCACACAGCTGGGTCTGTACCTGATATCTTTGATGGTGGCTCTCTTCAGAGGGTCCACCTGCAGCATGAGCATCAGCAGCGAGGCCACAGAACGGGTCAGGTACTCGGGGATGTAAAAGACACCTCCTCTGATCTTCTTAAACAGCGTGGGGACGTGCTCGTCATCAAAGGGCAGCGTGCCACACAGCAGGGCGTAGAGGATCACACCACAGCTCCAGATGTCCACCTCTGGGCCTGCATAGAGCCTGATGCAGTGGCGAGAGGATGTGACAGATAACAAACAAGACTGAGCGTGCAAAGTCTGTTAAATGCCGTAAAGTTTGGTTTGGAGTAGTGGGTCTAGTGCTCATGTACAGACAGATTCCAATGTATGGATATGTATATGGGAGGCTTATACAGTTTAAAACCTTACATCGCTACTATTGGTTGGCAGGTTACACAGACCTGGGTTGAAAGACTCTGCAGCCTGCTGCAAATGTGGGGGGTGGGGGTGAGGGTACATTGGTACATGCGCTATGAACATGCCCCAAAATCAATTAATTTTGGCTCAAGATTCACTGTTATATTGCTAATGTCTTCTGATGGTGGGCTGAACAGGAAAAAAA
>JAPQRN010000569.1:0-15000 GCA_037367275.1 Coranthus polyacanthus | reverse complement strand
GAGTCATCAATTAAATCAAAAATTCTCAAAGCAAACATGACCACGTCGGTGCTGTCTGGATGTGGGGCTGTATGATATGATGATATATATTGTGACAAAACAAAATGTCTCTCATTTCATACTATAATGAGCACAAAATCACACTCCTGGCGCCAATATTCCATGTGGTCTTTTTATATCAACTCTTTATTCATTTCTTAATAGAAACCAGTACTATATTGAGAGACACTATATTATCAAAAGTGTTGGGCCACCTACACATTACACCTACGGGAGCTTTTATGACATCCCATTCTAAACCCATAAGTGTTAATATTGAGTTGCCCCCCCCCCCCCTTGCAGCTGTAACAGCTTCCACTCCTCTAGGAAGGTGTTCTACAAGGTTTTCTAATGTGTCTTTGCCCATTCATCCAGAAGAGCATTTGTGAGGTCAGACACAGATGTTGGACGAGAGGACCTGGCTCGCAGTCTCCGTTCTAGTTCATCCCAGAGGTGTTCGATGGGGATGAGGTCAGGGCTCTGTGCAGGCCAGTCAGGTTCTTCCACACCAAAACACATCCAACCATGCCTTTATGGACCTTGCTTTGTGCACTGGGGCACAGTCATGATGGAACAGAAAAAGGCCTCCCCCAGACTGTTCCCACAAAGTTGGAAGCATAGAATTGTCCAAAATGTCTTGGTAAGTGGAAGCATTAAGATCACTTCACTGGAACTAAAGGGCCGAGGCCAACCCTAGAAAAACAACCCCATAGCATTATCCCTCCTCCACCAAACTTTACAGTTGGCACAATGCAGTCAGGCAGGTAACGTTCTCCATAGCGTTCGCCAAACCCAGACTTGTCCATCAGACTGCCAGATAGAAAAGCGTGATTCGTCACTCCACAGAACACGTTTCCACTGCTACAGAGTCCAGTGGCGGCGTGCTTTACACCACTCCATCCAACACTAGGCATTGTTCTTGTTGACGTAAGGCCTGCATGCAGCTGCTTGGCCATGGAAACCCATGCCATGAACCCCCCAACGCACAGTTTTTGTGCTGGCGTTAATGGCACAGGAGGTTTGGAACTCTGCAGTTACTGAATCAGCAGAGTGTTGGTGATTTTTACACACTATGCGCATCAGCGCTCAGCGACCCCTTTCTGTAACTTTACGTGGTCTGTCACGTTGTGGCTGAGATGCTGTGGTTCCTAAACACTTCCACTTTACAATAATACCACTTACACTTGATCGTGGAATATCTAGGACAGAAGAAATTTCACAAACTGACTTGTTTGCACAGGTGGAATCCTATTGTAGTATCACGCTCGAATTCAGTGAGCTCTTTAGAACGACCCATTCTTTCACAAATGTTTGTAATGGCAGACTGCATGGCTAGGTGCATTTTCTATACAGCTGTGACAATGGGACTGATTGAAACACCTAAATTAAATGATTAAGAAGTGTGGCCCAATACTTTTGATGATATAGTGTACGTTGAGTTGACCTATATCAGAATATGAGATTTTCGTCATAACGCACAGTGGTGGAGTCATCCATTAAATAATTTCTCTACTTTAAACCAAACACGTGACCAAATCATTGCTGTCAGCGTGTAACACGACTGGACGCGGTACCAACCGTACTGTACACGGTCAATGTGAGGCCGCTGAATGGGGATAAGCTGCATCTGGTCGCCTTGTTGAGCTCTGCTCTCTGTGGACGCCTTCACTGTCTTTCAGCTGGCCCTGAAAATAGAGCACAAAAATGACGACAAACAACAAAAGCCCCACATCATGCCTGGTCCCTGTGGAAGTGGAAGAGGGGGGAGAAAAGAGGCAGATTAAGCATTTGACAGCGTTTGAGCCATGTGTTGCTACGACTGTTGCGCACATCTGCGTGTCTGCGCGCTTTTGGCGCGTGCATCCGTGTGCGCATTGATCTTCAAGAGAGCTGGCAGGTCTGTACAGACTCGTGCAACGAAAAAACTAAATCACAGCCGGAAAGTGCTAGAACAAGGCAGTCAGGCAGTAGAACAGACAGCCCTTAGAGAACAGAGAATGAAGACCCGGGCAGTCCTGAACACCTGTCAGAGACCATAGCATAAAGGCAGTATGTAATGGAGCTATTTAGCCTTTAACAGCTGAGGTTAAATGGAGTTCAGTAAGTTGCTTGCACTATGCTGTGAGACACAAAGAGCTCAGAGAGAAAACTCCTTTGGGCATTGAGTGTGTAAGACAGTGAAGGCCCATTTTACAGAAAGCAGAAGAAAAGAATCTGGAAAGAAAAGGACAGGAGGGTGAATTAGTGAGGCGGAGAGAAACAGTGTGAGGAGAGAACGAGACGATGAGGCGGCGGCCTTCGTTGAAAGAAAGCCAAGAAGTTGTCCTAATTGCTAACTGACCACAGTGAGATGATGGATAGTCTATAGGAGACCATTAACAAAGAGGCAGAGACTGTGTGGGTCTGATTTGGAAAGCTCCACTACCTGGCCAGTTTTCAGAGGATCTTATACAAACCTTAAAGGGAAATAATTAAGCTGTGGTTCTCTTTTTACCGCAATCGATCAGATTTTTCCTAATTTATTTTCCTCATTATCTCTCCCTGCTAATGACGCATCACGCCTTTAGTTTTGTTTGTGTTACTCCACTGATTAACTTTGCATATGTGCTCAACGGTTTCTAAAGCGTACCATACATTTTCTCCCTTCCAGTGCTGATGATAATTATAGAAAATGAAACCTGCAGAAAGTGGAAAGTTTGCTTTAGGCGTGATTTTCGTGAGTTAAGTTTTTATTAGTCATAAGTAGAGCTGGGAAGTATATCTGATAAGTTTGATTAATTTGAGTTTTTGAACAAGAAAATCTGAGACTGTTCTCGCTCAACCAAAATTCAAAAGGCAATTTGTTGTAATATATTAATTGTTCCTCCAGTCATCGTCAACCAGCGGTGCTTTGTTTTATTTTAAATTACTTGTATTTTTGAAGAAGTCATGCACATTTACAGCCCTCTAAGTGCCACTTTTATATTGTTTTTTGTTGATATGGTACATATACAGCGTATATTTTTAATACAGAAAATGTTTTTTAATCATGTTTTGTCTTGAGGTCATGAAGACAGAAAACTAATGTATTAAAGTTATCAATAAATCAATCAATCAAACTCTATTGCACACTTCAAGACAGACTATTAAGTAAATATACTTTTTAACGGTTTAAAGTAGCACATTCACTTCACGGTCACATTTGAGAACTCTCTGTTTTCGCTTGATAAATGACTTTGGAGATGAATCAATAAAATTACATTACAGTTATTACCATTGTCATTTTATCGCCAGCCCTCAGTCTCTTTGTTTATGTTCCTCACACACACATAAATGAGTGCATCGTATCACACCGGTTTGTACCCACACTGTCCTTCTCGCTCTTACCGAACCCGCCTGATTCAGTCAGAGATAGATGACGAGGGCAGAGAGGAGTCCCGGCTCCATCACCGATAAACAGTCCTGTCTGGGATAATAAAACACAGGAGACGGGCACAAAGGAGGGCTAGATTAAAGATGGACGGAGAGAGAAAGAGAGAGAGGCAGGTACAGCTCGTGTTTTTAGTCTAAGTAATGTTTTTAGTGTAGGTAATGTTCAGACGGGCAGACTTGAAACCACCACAGAGATGAGTTAAAGTGGTGTGAGGCCTTTCATAGAGCGACTGTTGGTCTGATAGGCACTTACACTACAGTTTTATTGAACGTCTCCGCAAGGCCCTCTGAGGAGATGGCAAATTAAATACATAGTCATATCAGATAACTGAAGAAATACAGTCCTAAAGAGGAAATGAATAGAAGCTTTTCATTGTGTTGCTGGAGATTGTATGTGCGAGTTAGAAGGACTTGAATAACACTTTCATTCATACCACATACCTCAGCATAAAACAACCTGGACTAGTTTTCATAGCCCATTCACTGATAAAAAAAAAAAAACAGAGTGATGCGGTTAAATTCTTCGTTCTTCGAGAAAGAGGTGAAAATAATAAGTTTGGTCATGTTGAGAGATGCAGAGTCATCTTCAGCGGCTCTGAGCAGCTTGTGAAGAAAGAAAGTTATGACGACATCACTTACGTGACTTTTGGCTGTTCTTTCTATTTACATGTTTTCACGTTTTCATCTTCAACGTTCTTCAACAGTTTTACAACAAACCGAGGGCGTAATTCAAACAGGATCAAAAAATGACTCGATTGTTGAAGATACAGTTCTTAATTTTAAATCATTTTCAACAAAATGACAAACTAAAATACCGTTAATATATACAAAATGAATTTCTTGTCACAGTTGGGTCAGATCGTGGGCCAAGGCCCTACAGTTCCACCAAGCGTCATGAAAATTAGTCCACGGACAAGCACAAGCGATTGCAGAGCCTTTTTAGCGGGGGTAAAAATGAATGAAAGGCAAACGCTCACCCAGCCATTTATCACTCTCAACGTATTACTCTTTGAAAAAAACAGCCTTTTCTACTTTACACACAAAATCACTGAAGTCAAATGGCAGAATCACACCAAACATGGATCAAATCCCTGCTGTAGCACAGGGTAGAAGAGGGGTAATCATTTGCGGATGCCTCTTTGCTGTGTAGGGGTTTCAGTACCATGGACAGTGTCTGTCCCGGATCACAGACGCTTCGACTCAACCAGACTCTCGACTTGCCTCGTCCAGTCACTGAGCCTTTTTTCAGGGGGTTTTTTTCCCTTGTGTACTGATGACACATTAATGAGGAAAGCACAATGTGCAGATCCAGGCACAAATTCCGTTCAATTTAATCTTCCCATGCATCCATGTAAGCCAAAAACCCCAATCCAATCCCATTAAAAATGCTATAAGAACCGCGGCCAAGGCTGTAGTACAGAATGTGTGGTCATTATTGATGAGTGAGTGGCTTCTAGCAACTTCGTCATCACCACTGATTCATCATATTTCCCATGCACGTTCTACTACCACGTAATGTTAATCTGTTTCGCCACCACCGTCCCTCTGGCACAGAGCGACTGCAGGGAAGTTTGAGTGTCCACACACATGTAAATGTGTTTCTGTGGCTGGGAAAAATCTTTTGTAGACACTTTGCCTGTCTGCCAACGGTCCCAGACAGCTCCCGTCCCTGATTTGACTGTAAAAGTGAGTCATTTCTGCAATGTTCAGACCAAAACAAAACACAGAACTGTACATTTTCAGGCAAGAGGTACAGAAAGTATATGGACCAGTCCACCCAACTGAAGTAAAATTATCAAGTATGCAAATCTAGATATTTTATTTTAAGATGCTTGTATTATTTATTGAAACCCAAAATAATATTTGGGACAGCAGTAAGTTTATATGGCGGCTGTATGTCAAATACTGTTATGTCAAATGTACAGTAATTATGGGTTTCAATAGGGATCATACTAAACATCTAAGATTTGCAGACTTGAATGGTTTTTAAATTTGTTTTTTCCTTATGGGACAGTTTGCACCAAGTCATTATGGCCCAGATATTAGTTTACTAACATATAATTACTTCAGTCATATTCCTCTGGATGTACTGCAGTTGTTTGTGATTAGGTGGACACATAGGACCCTATTTTACATGTATGTTCTCCACTCTCTCGCTACAGAAACAGCAGGCAGCATATTTGTTTGACCCCATGTCCTCAATATGTTCTGCATGACATGCATGAGACGGCTATTGACACGGTTATTACACGGTATAATGACAAATACTGCCGTGCATGTAACGTCTGGCCTGTTTAAGTGTATCCATATATCCATGACAAATGAGGTTACTGGACAGTTAGTGTAATGAGTCATGTCTCATGCTGTGGTGTCACATAATGAGCTGTTCACCCCTGTTCTTCATAGCTGGACGTGACCTGTTTGAAGTCTAGTACAGGGGATTAATGCAGCTTTTCAGACAATGATATGCTAAATAAATGGGGTTGGGACAATATATTGATACAGGAATATATTGTTTTGAATGGTATATACAACACTGATTCCAAATATCGCTATTTTTATTAAAACATGCAGCCACTTTGACTTATCAGAGTTACTACGCCTACCTTTTTAGTTGTACTTCCACTACACACACATTGTGACGTATTGTAAATGACTGTCTTGCAGTGTATCGGGTATGACCAAATTCTTTTATTGTGGTACCATGTTATCATGGGCAACGTATATCGCGAGTTACTCTGTGATTCCCACCGCTACAAAAAATCTTTGTTTCCTTTGAGAAGCAGCAGCTTTGCACTCTACTATACAATCTATACACACTACTATACACCACAGCTCTCTGTTCTAGGTCCAACTACAGTTACATCAAGTTATTTTTAATGGGACTAAACCATCCCACGCTCGCTGCACACTTGAGGGAATCTGAGTGGCATCCTTGCTGTGGGAAGTTGTTTGGAGATCACAGTGCTAACAGTGGTGATTTGTTCTGTTCCTCTGTGCACCTCCCATTGTCTTTCCTGCCTGGAGACCATGATGTGCTGTCCTCCCTGCAGAGCGGTGGGGGCCCAGAGGAGCTGAGCAATCAGCCTCTGTATCGAGTGTAGACACAAAAACACATAATAATACACACACTGTCTCTTGTGCACTCGTACACAATTTGTGTGCAGTGATTATTTACTCTTCTTCTGCCATGCTCACCATGTGTATACTTTATATTAATCATCCAGTCATTGAACTAAATTAATGGAAATGACAGGAATACATTTGCTCACTTACCTAACTTCACTACATAGAGGTCAACTGACAGCAGGTATCTAATGGTCAGTATAATAATGATAGTTTGGAGTGGGAAACGCTGATAGCTGATTAATCAACCGATAACACCCCGCCTTCCAACACAGTCAGAAATGAACAATCTTTGACTTTAATAAAAGCTGAATCACTATTGAACTGAACATCTGAGTCAAACTAATAAATAGCTAAAGGAATAACTGAATAAATCTGAATCCTGAACATCCAACTAATACCCCTTAGACACTGGACAAACACCCACTAACATCTGGCTTTTGTCTTCACTGTGAAAGGATACAATCGGCATCAATCTCGCATTTATTCCCAGGTCACGTGACTCCAGTTGTCGAGTTATTTATCGGTTCTGATTGGCAGGAATTAAAAAAAGCAAAACAAACTCTTCTACTGGGGAAAGGAGTCAATCACCTATTTTAGTGGGTTTAACCCATAGACTGTATATAAAGATGGACATGTCTGTAGCCCTTTTAAAGTCAAGTCAAAACGCGTCGATCTCCCCCTGGTGGCTGGCTGCAGTACTGTTCATAAATCCCGCTCTCTCCATGTTACTTTACGGGACTTTGGCCAAACCAAAACCTCAGAGTACACATCCAAAAAATGTTTTCCCAAAGGAGGTTTCAGACTTTTTAGATAGAGACTGATGTGTGTTCAAATGGTCATCTTTCAGACTCTCTCACTCTTTTTAATGAGTTACGTGATTGGCAGCTGTAATGACCAATCACGGTCAGACGTGCCCCTGGAAAAACCAATCAGGTGAGAGCGGACGTGATGTCCCTGTGTCTCCTGCACAGATTCAGTCTCCAAACTGAGCCCACTCCCCACCGCAGACCCACGTGTAACTCACTTGTACATGAACTTTGAGAGGACTACTATGGATGCTCAATTTTTCATTTGTAGACAGACAATAAGCTGTGATCCTTAAGAACTGAAGGTGATGGAAGGACACTTTTTAAATTATTAATAGCCACGCCTTAGAATTTATTTATTCTTTTGTTGGGAAACGTCTCTAAACGTAACAATTCCTGCCATTCTTACTCAGCAGGGTTTAAAAGTGTCATTTTATAATTAAACTATCTGTGTGAAGAGGTGATTTGTTGCAAGCAGCACTTTTGAAGATGTAAAAGGAGCTGAAAGAGTCAATATGAATGTTGCATTTTGTAAGATTAATGTGATAGACGGTAAGAACAGCCCAAGGTACGAAGGGTGACCCAAGACGTCCATTACCTGATTGGACGGGGCTTTTTGTTGGAATGGGATGAGATTTCCTGTAGCGGGAACGCAGCCCAAAACTTATCTGTGGAGCTGAAGTCGTCTTGGAAACACTCCGGGTCTTCCTTCGCCTCTGCTGCTTGTTGTTTAGAGAGCAGGTTGGAGTGGCATATTCAAGGCTTGCCCTATTGTGTGGGTGACAGGAAAAGCACTTTCAACAGGAACATTTTCAGCCCACTGGGTGGATGTGATGACTGCTGCGAGGCTTTCACAGTTGGTCAAAGATAGCCCATCTTTTTTTGGGTGAAATGCAGAGGCGTGTCTGTGTGTAAATGTGTCTTCTGTGCCTGTACATGGGAATGTGTGTATGTGTAGGAATTATTATCCGTTTTATTATTATGCATTTTATGTACATCTTTGTAAGGAAGCGGTAACAGTTTTACATGAGCACAAACCTCCATCAGCGTTGAACAAACCTGTTACTTTCTGCTACTTGAAAGCATCAGCATCACAAATACATATAGGCCTGATATTTAATTCCTTTTTTTGTCCATGGAGCATCTCTGCAAGAAGGTGTTTTGGTCGGTCTGCGTTGCGTTGCGTTTAAAGCACCACATCTAAGGAACGGTTTGACAGGATGGCGTCAGATTTGGCACAAATGTTCGCTTGGATGCAAGGATGAACTGACAAGATTTTGGTGGCCAATTATGAAGGTTGTCGTGACCTCACTAAGCGCATTTTTGGCCATAACTTGAAGACAACTGCATGAACAGATTATGATGCAAGATAGCTGATAGCTTAAGTTTAGTTAGGATTTTCTGGTAATATGCTACTGTTACTTTTTTCCACCCTTTGCTACTATTTGAAACTGCTTTTTGCTGTGCAGTGACAACAAAGTTGAAAGTAATGCAACGTAATCTGTTCTAATTATAGCACCTGGAAATATAAAATATAGTCACAAAATAGCATAGATACAGTATAAATAGATTTTAAAGAGGCAGTGCAGTATTGTTTTTGACTGATGGTATTTTGTTCACCTGAAGCTCTGGTGCAAAAGTCAAACAAATGATATCATGTTTTAACAAGACAATCGCACTCTGTATTGTCACTGGTGTGGCCGTATACGTTTCGCCAAAACGGGCATATGCAAAGAAATACTGATTCTTGAAGGTCCCCAATGTGGATCTGGACTTCCATCTGTCCTCCAAATTCCTTAAAGTCTCAAACAGATGAGCAAAAACACATTTAAAGCCTTTTTTGTGAGAAGCTGAGAATGAACTAGATTCTCCTTGTTGTTGCTGCTGCTGCAAAGTCTTACATGCGAAGCCGCCCACTAGTCCTCATTCTTAACACCAACATATGGTAACAAACAAGGGCCTCGGGCTTTTCCTATTGGCTGCTGGCCTCACTGACATCATTTCACTCTCTTGATGCCAGTAGCCCACACGCTGGAGTTTCACACTTGGGCTGTAATCACTTTGATGATTTAGAGGCTTGACCTTTGCAGACTCACGTAGACTTGCACGGCGTCGTTTCATTTCCATTATTATGAGTTACTTCAAAACATTTACTAAAGAAACACAGGTTTGTTTATTTTGTCAGTTTGTTTGTCCCAGTAAGGACAACTTAGAGGACTGTGCAACACGATGATTTATATTGTGTGACGATAGAAAAGCGTCTCTTGTTTCATATCAAACTCTAATGTGTATTTCGTTGTGACACGAATCAGTGTATGGATCATGTACCATATTTCATTGATTTCTATTTTACTTTTTAACTTGAAAGTGTTCCATGTTTACGATTGGTATTTTATATACAAATATTTATGTTCGGTCATGTTGGCTGCTTCTTCACATTTTAGGCCTATATTTATTTTATAAGTACCCTATAGTTGTCAAGTATTTCATTCAAATTGTATAAGAAATAGATTGTTCATGAGGTAGTTTCATTGAACAGGAGGTGTTTGAGTCCAGGACTTTGCCACCAGAGACTGGACTGTGTATTCGACTTCTTAGGGATTAAGGCCGTTAGGTTTAGTTTGTGAAGGCATTTGGTTCGGGTTAGGGAAAGATACCAGCTCTTGGTTTAAAGTCCACACAGACGTGATAAAAATGTTTCACTTATTGTTGACTTACTGCTGTATTTGGCAATATTTAAACCAAAGCACTTTTATAAATAGTAACGTGAATTTAATTTCTGAGAGAAAAGCACCGGGAGCAGTCAAAGGCCAAGTGTGTAAGATTTAGGGGGATTTTTGAGGATCTAAGTGCAGAAATGGAATATAATATTCATAATTATACCTTCCAAAATAAGATTTGTTATGTTTTTTTTACCTTAGAATGAGCCGTTTATATCTGCACCTTTAACTAAAAAGCCCAGAACGGACAAATCGTACACTGGTTGTAACGCGGGACTGTTTTTTTGCGGCCGTCGTAGGTGCGGGTCGGGGGATGTTGCTGATACTATAACACAATGATGCTGACATGAAACACATTTTTGGTTAGAAAATGTTGTATTTTATCTGTACTTTCTATCAGGACGTGAGATTTTGGTCACAGCCCTTCGTGAAACTAAAACTGAGGTCAAGAGACTTAATATGGTTGTTTAATTTGATGTAAAAATGTCATGCTTTCTGGAGAAAGGAGTCCTCCTTCTCCATGTTATAAGCCACATTCTTGTGTAGAAAATGGAAATGGATAAACATGAAGAAACGCCAAGGACACGACCTGAGTTTTCCTCTGTGGCATCGATGGCCTTCTGCCTAATGAATACTGTATGTGCTCTCAAAATGGTTCAAAATGAGTTTTGGAATGAACCACTTTTCTGAGATATTTTAACAATTAGTAATTCTATTAATGCATGTATTTTTGAGTGACAGTACAATGGGGAGAATATTGGTTTGATTGTAAATGCACATTTGTATAATTTTCTACAGAACAAGGTTCAGGGCAAGGACATAAAATAACTCCCACAGAAGAAGGAATGTGCTAAGAGACAAGGCTTTCAGTTATTATCAGTATCTGTGCTGAGTAGTAGAGTCTGAATAGATTCATTTTGCGAGGGTGTTCATTATTCTCGCCACTTTTCCTTTAATAAATCACTCTCGCCTGCCACTAGTATTCTTAATCTCAGCCTTTCTCTCTCTCATTCATGCTCTCCCCGTTTTGCGATGCCTCAGCCCTTCTGCTCTCCATTCTCTGCCTGCTCGTCGTTAGCGCTGCGCCCCGACTGTGGCCGGGCCCCCGAGGCAGCGTGGACGCAGACAGATGGCAGCACAGTTGTAAAGCCAGGGGGTAAAGCGAGGAAGTTATCTGGCATGGCAGCGGGTGAGGAGGTGGTCCATTCAAGGGCACATTGTCAGTCACCTGAGTGGAACGAGCAGGGTGGTCGGACTGATTCGACCTGCGGGGCCTGACAGAGCCAGAGCTCAGACTGTTGATAGTTACTGCTGCAGTGAGAATAATGGGAATCGACGAGTTGCGCGGTAGAGGTGTGCGCCTGAACTCCCATTTATTTAAAAAGAAAATCAGATTGCAGCGGCCTATAATATAAACAGATACATCTTTTCAGTGACAGTATCTGTAAGGGTAAAATATGCAACATTTCTTGCTTGTTCTCTGTAAATTGACCGTTCGTGCCTCCTCTTCGCTCGGTGAGCAAGTCAGAGAGAGAGAGTGTGTGCAAAAAAGTGAAAAAAGAAAAAAGAAGAGAAATAAAATCTTATTTTTTAATTGTTTTACAGCACTTATGTTCTAAAGCACAAATAAATACACCCACGCCTTCATTAAAAATAAGGCAATTCAGCCGAATCACCCGCTTCCTCCTGCGTCAGCTGTGGCCGACGGTGTCTGTGTGTTCGACAGGTCGAGAGGTTGCTGTGACTCCGTTGTGCTTTGCCCTGAGTTTCGTCTCTCAGTCAGACGCGTGGCGCACATGAACACACCAAGAAGAAAGAGGAGAAACTGGAGTCGATACAGTTTTGTCAAAGGGGCAGGACTTTGGCTCCAAAATGAAGCCAATGTAGAAGTATCTGAAAGTGTAGTGCACACAAACGCTTGATGAAATTGACCATTTCAGAGTCAGTAAACTAGGGTTTTTATATCGTTCCTTTCACGCACATTGTGCAGCGCCGGAAATACAAACTCACAACCCAAAGGTCGACGTCCAGAAACGTCCCAAACACAGCAAAACAAGGGGAAAATGGGACAATGCAGGCAGAGGGCAGGACAAAGTTAATACAGTAGATAGAACAGTTACAGAGCACTTGATTTAGCCTCATTCATCATTATTCCTATTAATAAGAATATGAACATTAAGAGTAAGAAAAGAAATGAAAAGTCAGCGCTGCTGTGAGTCTTTGAGCTCCACAGAGACATGGAGAGCAGTGACGAGAGAGATACTCTTTATTTCAGCTTTGACAGTAGTGCACATTATTATTGACAGAAAATATTTTCAATAAAAAATGTTTTGCATGAATCATAGATCAATAATAGCCTAGTTTTATGAATAACCCATGACGATGAAGATGCAGAGAAGTAGAAATGCATGGGAAAAAATAGCATCCTGTCAATATAGTAGAGTAGACCCAACAAAATAAGACGAGACAACTTCCTCTTTTGTTTGTGTATTTTCTGTGACAACACTCCCCGTCCTGTTCAGCGTTGCTATTCAAGTAATGTTGTGTCAAAGTGCTGATTATGTTTGAGAGTTATGGCTCCAGCAGGAAACAGAAGCTCGTACACTTAAGATGTCACATGATAAATACTTAATTGTTTGCTGTGCGTGCAGTGCAGTCAAATGGTGCAACGGCTGATTAAAAATGGAGCGGCCTTTTATTACTACACAGAGAGCTTTAAAAACAAACTCACACGGTGATTCAGCGAAAACAAAGCTCTGCCTCATACAACCTCACTGCCCGACTTTGTATCGTATTATCACTCGGTGCTAAAGCTTTTCAACGCGTCACTCGTGTTCCTGCCATTTGTGGTCACGAAAACTTCTACTCAAATACTATAGTATAGTATCAATCCGAGGAACTTGTACTTTACTTGAGTACTTCCATTTTCTACTCCAATACATCGGTTTTTCATCTATTCTGGACAACTTCACTACTACTACGGTTTGACTTACTGTGTATATTTCTACTTACTACTATGAATGTTTTGTAAAAAAAATTAACTCCTTACTTGTTTTAGTTCATTGTTTTATTTTATTTTGATCTATAGGACAATTGTATTTCCACGAGGGGATCAATCAAAGTTCATCTCATCGACAACTTCAGTTAAATGTAACAAGCTTTTAAAATACCACACATTGTCAAAGACCGAACCAGCGGTTTCCAGCCTTTTCTGCTTCTAACGTCTTACAAAAAACAGTGTCTCGGTCAAATTTCACCCCCACGATAAAGTGATTTTTTTCCTTCTGAACCTCTCACGTGATTTCATTTCAATACATTTTCAAAGAGTAGAGAAAAAGTGAAAAAAAAAAAGACATAAAACAGCGCGTAGTCGGGTTATTATAAAAGAGTCCAAAAACTGAAAACACATAATTGTAACAAAGTGTCAGAACTTTGCTCTTTCTTCTCCCATTAATCATGAGATGAGCCCTAAAGATATATCTGGTGTCCTTGTATATAAAACTGGATGTAAAGTAGTTCAATCTAACTCCACCTCCAACTCTAACGTACTGCCGTAACACAGATGCTTCACTATTAATAATGTAACGATAGCCTATATAATAATAAATCAGCATCGGCAGCCTCAAACCAGTTCTTTTGCTTTAAATACGTTAACTACATTTTGCTGCTAATACGTTACTTGCTCAGTATTTGTTTTACATTGCTGAGTTGTTATTGGTAACTCTTCCACTTCTGCACAAAAGAGCAGGATGAAACGTACCTGCTTCAAAAGTTACCTTCAGTTTTTAGACACCTAAATAGAAGATTACATTTGATCTCTTTTTCCTGTTGGTTACCTCTGCCAGTGGGGAGGAGAGCTGAACATGTGGGGGAAGATCTCATGCTCTTAAATGTGCTGACAAGTTGGTTAAGTGGGGTGTGGTCCCTGGTGGCACTCTAACGGGCTCAGTTTTAGCCTTCTTGCCAAGTCACATTATCATATTGCCTGCTTTAACTCCAGTCTTAAATCATTTTTGAGATCACACCGCCGTAATGCAGCACAGGACGGAGCGTTTGCAGTTTCCGTTTGTCCTCATTCTTAAGGATGTTTATATTTATATGATGTTTTTTTTTTTCCGCTGGGAATTACAATTTTTTTTTTTTTTTATCTTGTACAAAAGCACCGAAGCCACTGCCTGACTGGAATTACAGTGCCCACAGTGGATTCGTCTTGTTTTAGAGCAAATGTATTAGTGGTCGACTGCATCAGCATGACACATGGATTTAATAAATCCTATTTGCATTAGCATATTAATTAGAATCGCACATCACCGCCACATGGTGCATGTAGTCCATTTATGCTTATCTGACACACATTTCAGTACAGCCTCATCCTCACGCTGAAATCTGCATGTTTTCACTTAATTCCTGTGCTCTACCCAGACTCCTGTCATTTTCTCTGAACAACCACCCCTTCTATGAAAAATGAAGAGTTACTTGATATGCATTATAAATAGCTGCGTCGTGATTGGACGGCGTCTGATTCTCCTGCAAGCTCTTCCGTATAGCAACAACCCCCTCCCATCTCTCCTTCTCGTCTCTTCTCGCTGGAATCCCCCTTCTCCCCCCCCCCCCATCTCCTTCCCACTTTCAAAATGCAGAGACAGATCCTCGTCCTCCATGTGGCTTCAGCCCCCCTACCCACAATGCACTGGGATGCTGCCACTGGCCTTACATGTGTCTGTGTAGGGGGCTTCTCTCCTCCTCTTTCCTCCTCCTCTCGCCTCCTCTAAGCTACAGACCGACTCGCTCCTCCCTCTGGCCCTCACTGCTGCGGCAGCATCTGGATGTGGTCGCCATGGCAACAGCAGCGGGCCTGACCCCACCTCCTCCCCCTCCTCCTCCTCTCTCCCTCT
>JAPQRN010000568.1:0-16597 GCA_037367275.1 Coranthus polyacanthus | reverse complement strand
GGGAGGTCCTGCCTCAAGTGGAGGAGTTTAGGTATCTCGGGGTCTTGTTCACGAGTGAGGGGAGGATGGAACGGGAGTTTGACATTTTTCTGGAAATTGGGTTCACCTTTGCGAAACATTCAGGTTAGGGCTGCATGATTTGGTGTAAAATTCTTATTACGGTTATTGTGGGAAATATTGTGATTTCGATTTGAGTCTAGTTGCTTATTTAGAAGAAAACACACAGGTTGCTCATTTAGAAAAGTCAAGTCAAGCGCACAAAATTAACCTAGTGTTAAAAAAAACACAAAAACTTAAGAACTTTACAGGTTTTACACAGTACCTCTCTCTGCTCAGTGTCACTAAATCCAAAATATCATAGATCACAACAAGGGTTGTGTTTATTGTTTTTTCTTTTTCATTTCTGCAAATCCTCCTAAATCTGGATCTTTAAATCGCAGGCTTTTGGGATTATATAAATGCACAGGCTGATTTTGCGATTATGACTGTGATTTGATTAAAAAATAAATGTCTTCTTCATCTTAAACAGCTTTGTGTTTGCTACAGTACACTGACATCCCGGTTACTTTTAACAACAGTCACACTGCTTCTATACTGGGTCAGTCATACAGTGTCTCTGCCAAACTGACTGAACACAAATGTAGTTCATACGCACAGTTTCTCCCAAATGTGAGGCATCTGTGCTCTGTGACTGGTCATGTGTTTAACACTTTGTCCATGTGCAGGAACAAAAGCTTCACAGTATTAGAGACTGAAAACTCTACAGGCTTCACAGCAATACAGCCTCTAATATTATAGACACAACACTGCATCCATATTCTATTCTTTGACTTTAGTTCAACAGAAACACACAAGCAAGGTAGTGTTTTTCTGAGTCAGAGACAGACTTTTTTGCTTTTAAGTCTTTCTCACAAACAGACCTGTTCAGAGCTGGGTTAGAGCTGTGGGTTGTTGTTTTTCTTTTTTTTTTTAATTTCAGAGAATACAACTCTTTGGGCTGTCGCCTCCTCACAGTTCAGCATCTTTCACACAAGTTCAGGAAGAGGTTAGCAGGAGTACAACTCTTATGATTTATGTACATTGGCTTTCCATCCATGGCTTCCTGTGCACATGCACACACTGCAGTAATTCTGAGATGCATAGCATCACACATGCAACATCACAGCTAATTCGATGCACATTTTCACTTCACTCACATCAACTATTGTTAGATTTGCATATGTTACATAATAGATTACAGTCATGTCTTTCAACAGTTGTCTAGTCAAATCGTCGAGGTCCTGCTTTTTCCTTGGCAACCTGTCTGAAATCCATAAATCTAATCATGTTCTCCAAACTGTGAGTCAAACCAAAGCAAGAAACTTAAATGTTAATGGTGTATAGTTTCAATCCAAATAGACATGAGTTTTTAGGACGTGTGGGCATCTGCTGTGGCCATCCTGACCAAGTGGGGACTGAAAATGCTCATAAAAGCCAGTCTTGCATGTCCAGACCTATCTCCACACAGTGCTGTGCTAATGCAAAAGACAGGTCTGACACCGTCCACTATCATTCAGGAATAGGGATAAAAACTCTCTGGATGGTTGTTCTTTAAATGAATCACACTTGTCTTGCGCTGAGCGCTGGACGCAGCGAGAGTGTCTTTGCAAAAAAGTTGTTTTTGTGGAACATGTGCACATGAGGAGGTGCGCCATGGTATCAAAATGACTAAATCCCCACAAAAGAAAACGCCACATAAAAAGACGTGTGTCTTTTGTGAAAACTTGACATTTTCTGTGTGTAGTTGCAGCTCGGAGGTTGTTCTTTCACGAAGCGAGGAGGACTTTCAAAACTGTAACACACACACAGAGAGGAAGGAAGAAGAATGACAATCATCCCACTGAAGGACAGAAATATCTGCCCTTAATCTGACAGAGTGCATCCTGTGAGACAGACTACATAAAAGATAAAGTTCTGTCTGTTATTGTACTCTAATTGACAGCAGAAATTATTATATAAAAGTAGAACAAGTGCCCTTCAGGCTTTGCATTCCTTTTCCTTTATCCTCCCCTAAACACTGAGACTTTTGCCTTTGTAACCCAGCCTTTTAAAAAATCCAAGCCAAAGCCCTGACTGATAGTCAGTGGAGTTCAAGGGTAATGATTTAAATGTAGATCAGTTAAAATGACTTAAAAGTCATTAAAATCAGGATTTATCTGAGATATTCAGCCGGGAAACTTTGAATGGATCCAGAATTATAAACAGAGTTTAACAGTGACATCGTTCCTGTAGTAATTTCACAATAAAAGCCTTGTTAACAACTGAATGAGTTCTGTTCAATGAAACACTAGAGGTAATTTAATTTGAAATAGTTGCGGAAAATGTTGCTTGTATTAACAGTGTAGCTTTACAGGGCAAAGGGCAGATGTTCAGAAACCATTTTGTTAATTCTTCTAGTTTGGAAGGTACTGGATGAATGTTCAAACTCACTCCAATTATAGTAGTAGGATAAATGTACTATTTGGTTAGACTCTGTGTTACTCTGTTGAAACTGCTAAAAAAACACATGTAAATGTATGTTTCCCAAATTGACTATTAATCAAAGCAGACTAAAAGCAACATTAGTATTCATTGCATGCACTGAATAAAGTAAGGCTATGTTCGCTCTTCTTTAACTCGGTTGTGATCTACACCATCTCCAGAAGGAAAACCAGATACAATGCACTTATCAGAGGCTTAAAGCTACTGGAAAATGGGCCGATAAGAATGCTGGAACTGATCCACGCAATAAATGAGCTGTATAACTAAAACAATGAGTCAGTCTACAGACTGGAGTCCCTAAACCAGGGGTGGGTAATGGGTTTTTTTTTCCCCAGAGGGTTACAGATTACACACAGACACAAAATACTGTTAATATCATTAAAAATGATTACCTAGCTGTTGCATTCAGGCTGAGACAATGTCATGGCTAATATTTGATTAGATTTAGGCACAAAAACAACTTGATCAGGGTTAGGAAAAGGGTCAAGGAAAGGACTAAAATAAAAAAAGTTCCATGATGATCGTTGTCAGACAGTAATAAACACAGTTATGGTTTGGTTTAGGCACAAAAAAACAATGTGGTCAGAGTTAGGAAAAGGACTAAAATTAAAAGACAAAAAGAAACAAAAATAAACACAGCATTTAGCTTCAGTTTGAAACAGGACATGAACACTGGTCTGTGTTTCATAAAACCACAAGTGGTACGTAAACATGGGTCTTATTGACGTACATTGCCTTTTGTAGTGAGGTCTGCTTTTCCTCGAACCCTGCATATCAAACATGCTGCCTTTGAACTGACGCATGATGAAATATTCAGATGTCCATCTCCTGGTTGAAAACATGACATTCGTTTAACTTTTTTCCTTCCTGAAGCGTTCATCCTAACTCTATTTGTCATCACAACCGCTAACGTTACCAACCTGCCACTTGAGGTGAGCAGGACTCAACCTGATGCCTATTCCGTCCAATCTAAATGCAGACAGCAGCCCTGTAGAAATTGAGTTGCATAGCAGACTCATACAGACTCATTGTAGTCATTCGCCTTGAGATTCATTAACATAATGCTGCCTGTTATTGATTTTTTGGGGGATTATTGTCTTTTTGTTTTCCTGTGAGGATGTTGTGGGTCAAAGTGAGATAGTCCACAAGCCTTAAAGTTTCAAAAATTAGATGTGTTTCATTTTACGTCCCTGTGATTGACCAGCATCAGGAAACAGCATTCACAGTATTAGAGACTGCAAACTCTACAGGCTTCACAGCAATACAGCCTCTAATATTATAGACACAACACTGCATCCATATTCTATTCTTTGACTTTAGTTCAACAGAAACACACAAACAAGGTAGTGTTTTTCTGAGTCAGAGACAGATTTTTTTGTTTTTAAGTCGGGTGTGTGGCTCAACAATATGCAGAACAAACTGTTCTGCACGTACCCTCTCATCATGCATATCACGTGTGTAACAGCGTGTTAAGTCGTATTTTACAACGGGTTAAGTGTGGAGAATAATCACACATCTGTGCTTTACCAGTGTGTGTAATACACAAGTGGCATCAATAGCTTTTTACTTTCAGGGTCAATGAAAGTATCTCTCAGTTAGAGCTGACTCAAGTGTCACAGGTCTTTATTTCAGGCTGTCTGTGTGATGGATGATAATCAGCTGAGCAGGATTCAGCTCACAGAGCGACCTGGCTTCACGCCTGCTAACCTGCTTCACTCATCAATCAAAATCACTGAGCTGAGCAGTGTATAGCAGAGCAGTAGGGAAACGCCTCACCTGATGCCCACCAATGATCCTGCTCATGCTCACTCATGCACAGTCTGCAGGACACATTTAAGAAGGGAGGAAGAGGAAGACTTTCATTTGTCATCTTTACCTTCATTCACCTCTTGAGGGACTCTTGAAGTCATTCACAAGGTTTATTTGTCTTCATCTCCTTCCTAACAGTTTGACTCTGTGAATGTGACTTCAAAGAATCAATATCTCAAAAAACAAAGAAGGTGCCACAGTGTAGACACAATATTTAAAAAATGTCAGGTCTGTGTTCTATATTTTGTTAACTTGCGCACTTACATTATATGAAACATTTCCAACAATGTTCAAAGTCAGAGGAATCCATAATTTATTCACTGTAACGATCGACTTTGATTGGTTTTCCGTCAGTGGTGTCATATCAACTTTGCTAAGTTAGCATTAATGTTGAACACTATTTGCAGCTCTTGACATAACATCCATATACATCACTAAACGTGATGTGAATACAACTGTGAACTGTTTTATAGAGTAATAGAGTGTAGAGTATACAAGATTTTAAGGTTTGCAAACTCACTGAAATGTTTAAAGTGATACTAAACACTAAAACATGTTTGTTGAGCTGGAAACAGAATTATATGACTTAATTGCAATGAAATACATCACATCAGCAGCAGTGATGATACACTTAAAAATCAACAAATATAAAACGATCTGCATTTTATAGGTGAAAGTGCCTCAGCACACCTCATCCTGTTTTAGAATCCTCTTGAGCCTTCACATGTTGATGATGAAGCAGAGTCGAACGTTTCAGATGACTCCACGTCATTTAATTTGTATGCATTTAAAAAAAAAAAATCAGTGTTAACGTATGGAATCAGAGGTAAGCAGCCCACCTGGAGTCTACCAAACCTCCTTTTCAATGGGAACTGACCAGAACTGCTTTGTTCTCGCCAACACTGGTCCCTCTCTTAGTTCACTCTCTAGCTTGCTCGACCTTTGCTGGAGAGGAGGGGCTGACTTCGAATCACCAGACTTCGAATCTGGTTGATCACACAGAAAAGATCAACCAGAAAATCTTACATATTATGACTAGAAATACAATGTCTTAAATTTTGTATCCTTCTGCACTCAGTTTTTGTTAGCTTTATGATATTTCTGTACGTTCACTATTTTCTTCTCAACTGTTTTAACATTATTGCCTCATAAAACACTATGATACTTGGATCAGATTTGCCGTTTTCAGTTTATTTATGTATACTACACCTGACACTATTAGGGATGCACAGATACATTGGCCAACATTGGCTGATATCGTCATGTAAGATGTGATTTCACCGATGGCAGTGACTGATATTCATTTGTTCCATCATTTTGAAGGTTGTTTCATAAATGTATGATTTAATTTGTGCTCATTCAAAGACAGTGTGACGAGGGGCTGAAAGACTTTGTAAAACAGTTCAGTTAGCCTGTTCTGTTGGCACAAAAGAGAGGATAAATAACAACAAATATAAAATAATTATCAGAAAAGAACATCGGCATCAGCCAGATTGTCAGTTGAAATGTCAGAATGAACCCAGAATTTCACAATCGGTGCATCCCTCGTCACTATTAAATAAACCATAAGTAAACCTCAATCAGCAAATAGAGAATAAATGTTATTCCAAATACATCTACAAATAGATCACTTCATTAATTAAGTAAATATCCATCATCTTACTCATGTAAAGGCCTAAACATTTAAACTGTTGTGTGTTTGTTTGATACTGGTGCCAAACTTTCCAATGAGTTGTGAAACAGACCATATGACAGCTGAGCCTGAGTAAAGACAGAATGATCCAGGACACACCACAGGCAATTAGCACATCTCTCTCCTAATCGCTCTGCACACCGCACACATTTCAGCTCTCATTATTGAAACAGATTTTCTATGATTCATCGCATTGCTCTGTGATTTACCACCAGTCAGTTGACAGGCGAGAATTCATTACCCCATTAGAATGCAAATCCTTCTCGGAAAATAAAACATCAACATGCAAGGCGATGCAGTCATTTGGTTAATTGAGTCACTTTGTTTAAAGAGGGGATTAGAATATGAGCTAATCGAGGTCCGTCCCCACAGAACCATCACACGGAGGCAGAAAGCCAAGCGGCAGCCGCAAACGTTTGGGGGCAAATGTCAGTGTTAAGCCGGTTGCATTAGTGAGTCATGTAGTACAACATCAGCAGATGCCGAGCGACAGACGTGGACGAGCGAGATGAATTTAGTGAAGTCCCACGACGCAGGAGGTCAGGTGTGTTCGTCTGTTCACGGAACATTTGTGTCGCTGACTTGTAGCTGCAGCTGAGCTCCAGCGAAGCTTCAAGTGATGTGAAAAATGAAATGTCGGTCAGGAAAGATACGCCAACACTCATGACGCAGCGTGTGTGTGTTCATCGGTTCATCATTCTGTAAAAGACTGCATTTACATGGACAATACTTATTCAATGTGATTGAAATCATTCTGATCAGAGATTACAATGTGTTTACATGAAACGCTGACCTGATGTGTGTTTACACTGCACATTTTCACTCCCAACTCATCACATACTGACGCTTGGCCACGGTGTCACAGTTTGAAGTATAGAGTACACCTACAGTGTCATTTTTCATACGGGGGTAGTCTGAAAGACGTCCAGACAATGCCCTGTTTATTGTTTAGTTTGGTTTAGGCTTAAAAACAACTTGGTTACGGGTTAGGAAATGGGGTCGGGGGAAGGGCTAAAATATGAACGACAGAGAGAGAAAATGCAGAAATAAACACAACATGAAACGGGACGCGAACCCTGGACTCCAGTGTGCAAAACTAACTTTAGCGTCCCACTATAATTACCTTAATTTAACTTCACCTGGCCCATGTTGTCAATTTCTGACATCAAAAGACTTAATATCTGCCTTTCGACCATCGAGGCATTAAACAATCCTTAAATCTTTTAAAGTCTCCAACAAAAAACTTGTGTCAGTCACAGACCAGTTTTGTTTTTCTGCCTCTATGTCTCCATCCCTCTGGAAACTCATCATGTGACCTAATGTTACTCCCTCGTGGGTCAAGCAACAGCAGGAGTGAACTGATCGCATCATGTGTTTACATGGCCCATGTTTCCCTATCGATCAGATTATCAAAGGTTTACAGCCCTCTCATCGCTCTCCTCATCAGACCAGTCTCGTCTGACTGAAGTGTTTACATGAGGTGTTTTTACTCTGATTATTCGTTGAATATTAGGGTCCACGTAAACAGGGTCAGTGATTATAGGGGATATGATGGAACCTTACTGTTCTGCTGGGATTTTTATTCTTACAAAATTACTATTCTGAAAGAAAAACAGAATGCGGAGACTAAATCAAAGGTGGTGCAATGGTGAAAAATTATTCAGGAAAAAAAAAAATCTTGTGAACCAGACAAGATTCTTTTGAACCAGAACGTGGTGATACAGGCCACGTCCAATCACATTTTCCACATTTGACCTCACGACGCAACATGTGGAAACCCAATCATGTATGGAAAACATGGGAAATGCATGTGTTTTTTTTTTCTTGAAGGGCACGTAAACGTGTATCCGCAGTGTGACACAACACAAGGGCGTCCATTGCGCTCTAATTTGTTTTGGGCTGTTGATGTCATTCTCAGCGATTTCCCCTGGCAGAAGGCGGCTCAACATTTGGCTCCCACTCGCTTTAAATCTGTTCGTTTGACCGAGTGCCGACGAACTCATCCCTGCATGTCTCACTGCGTTCATGCACAAAAAGACACTCAATCGCACAGGCATCTGAACGCACGGGCAGAGACAAACACAAACACACAGGCGGATGTAAGGAGTTCATCAAGTATGTAGGTCAGCAACACTCAACACAGGTACAGATCAAAATGTACAGACACGTCCAGTCACACATAAACAAAATGAACACTTCTGAACTCACTCGAACAGAACAAAACACAACATACATTCAATGTCATTAAATAGACGGCACCATTTCCATTCATAACCCACTGTTTGGAGAATAAAATCACAAATCATGAAAATAGCAATAAGAACTGTAAACAATTTATTTATAAACTCACAAGCTCTCAAATATAGAGATTTGGTGGACTTTAAAAGATAGGAAGATTTTTAACAGATATAAAACTGAAGTATGAACACCAGTGTGTATCTGAACTCCTCAACGCAACTCAGATATGATATGAAATATTACATCTGAAGCTCTGCAGTGTTTTTGTCTTGTTGCATCATTTACTGAGGCCTCTCCTCTCCATTTCACATGACTTTGATAAGGTCAACATTTATAAACTCTTCCAGAGAACACTCTTCTATCTTAATTAGGAAAATTAATTCTCATTATCATATCATTCCATTCAAATTGTAATATCAGCCTGTGCAATAATATACTCGCAAAAGGCTGCAATTTGAAGGTCCAGATTTAGAAGGATTTAGAGTGATCTAACTGCAGTAGAAAACAATTTTCATCAAATCGTGCAGCCCTAATGGAAATGTGTATTAATACACATTTTCTATTGCAGATTTTCTGAAACTTCTGTTAAATGTTACAGTATATTTGAATGGAAACCCAACTGTTTGCTGATATTCATGCTGTAAAAAGCTCCAGGTCCAGGAGCAGGTTACAGTGACAACTAAGGCAATATATTAAAAAAATATTTGCATTTGAGTTTTTGGTTTCTGAAAATCATGAAAAATGCCTGAAATACAAGCTGTTTATTACAGTCTGTTCATTGTTAATATGTTTCTCCAGTCATTGCCTTTCAGTGGTTTTTTATTTTATTTAAAGTGATTTTTTAACGAATAATTCACATTGACACCCTCACAATTGCTGCTTGTTTGTCTGTATTGAACAGTGTACATTTTAGTAAAGAAAACTATTTTTGAATCATGTTTTGTCTTGAGTTCATGTAAACACAAAAAATCGACATTAAAAAAAAAAGAAAAAAAATGGAGATTCAGTGGCAGCCCAGTGTAGCCATGACGGGTGCAGGGGGGTCACAGATGGAGGAGGAGATGCAGGGAGAGCTGGAGGACCGGAGGATTTGCTTTGAGCCCAGACTGTCTGGACATCTGGCCTGAACACATGCATGAATATGAATGTGCACCCAGAAGCAGAGCGAAGAAGGGGTACGAAGAAGTGATGCTGCAGAACTGTGAACACACTCCACTGAGGCAAGCGGACCTCTCCCACCCGCTCCAAACCACACACATAACATCCCCCAACACATTTCCCCGTCATCTGCAACAGCCATTATCGCTCTCACATACCCCCGAGTGTTGGGCAAATTACCATCAGGCACACACTTGAAGACTTTATAAATATACAGATGAGTACGAGATTTTCAGCATTGAGTGCTGAGCGGAAGCCGACGGACAGCGTGACACAGGGACTTGCACGCAAACAGTTTACAGCCTCGCCATCACATGCTGCCTCTGAGCTTGTACACACCACCACAGCCTTAAAAATGGATGAGAGAAGAGCCTCGCAGACAAAAGCAGAGGAAAGCATCACACCACCTAGAGCTATTTTTTCAGCAGCATCCATGAGGGGCAATGACAGTTTCTGAGCTCTGTGACACCGTGCTGTTCTGTAGACAAACGACCAAGCGGACCTCTGCACGGAAAATATACAGGATTGACTAGGCATTCTAGGCACAGGTTCAAGTCAGAGATATTCTGGCAACAGACTTAAAAATATGTTTTTTTCCCTTTGATATCTTTTGCAGTATTTGCAGCCCAACCTCACAATGAAAACGACCGTATGGGTTGATATGTGTAGAATGTGTGCAGGAAAAGAAAAATCAACGTAGATCAGCTGATGTTGTTGAAAATAGACAATCCTTAGAAAGAGGTGGTTGTGGACGGATATGGCCTGTTAGTCAAGAAACTTTGTGTTTTCACACCTGAAAATCCAAACCATGGTTTTGCTTTCACACTAGTCTCACATTGCCAGATGTATCTCCAGACTTCGTTGGTGCTGTGCCAACTGCCGGAGATAGGTCTGGCACCATTCATCATCTGGAATAAGGGTAAAAGTTCTCTGGGTTATTTTACTAGTTCTTCAAACTGAGTGCTGAGTGCAGGACGCAGCAACAGTGTCTTTTCAAATTAGTGCCGGGAGAGAAGTTGTTTTGGTGGAAAATGTGCATGAGGAAGCGTGTGGTGGTATTGAAATGATAAAATCTAAATGTGTCTTTGTCAAAACTTGTCATTTTGAGTGTGTAGTTGCATCACGTTGTAGCGAGAGACTTTCAAAACCGTGACACACAACTAGAGGAAGGGAGGAGAATGACAATCCTGCCACTGGGCGGCTGAAATAGTCGTAGTTGAGAACATCCTGCAAGCCAGACTACTTTCCCATCGCAATATTGGGAACAAACTAAACTTTCTGCGTCTTTTCTGTGTCCTGTTGTCCTCATCTACATGTGCTGCCTCTCCCTGGACTTGGTTTATAAACGAGCTGCATCTGATGTCAACTTTTTCCATCTTCTGTTTGTTTTTATTTTATTTTTTGGCAATGACATATTGTGCCTTGTGTAAATGAACCGAACCATGGTTCAGTTTGATCCAGACCGAAGCAACCTCTTTTTGTCGGACCAAAGACCAGCTGTTTGGTTTGGAGGTTTTGAAATTGAAAAGTCCAAAGGTCTGGACCAAATGACCTCGGTGTGAAAGTGCCCTTAAACACAGGAGACTAGTGTTTTTATCCTGTTTCAAACTGAAAGCAAAATGTTTTTATTTTTCTATTCATTTCTTTACCTTTTTTCTAACCCTAACCACTTTGTCTTTGTGCCTTAACTGAACCAAACATTAGCCATGACTTCGTCACAGCCTAAATGCAGTTATGTCTGATTTTTTTAACATCGTCAGTGGTATTTTCAGTCTGCGTGTTTTGTGCTCAGTCTTTCTGGGAGTGACAGGAAATCGACCTATGCTGTCCTTCTGGCATGAAGATGTATTGATTTGCAGAGATGTTGGACTTAAAACATCAGTGAAAATATACTTTCAATTAAAAAGACTCCATTTTCTGAATGCCGAAAGATGCTTTCAAATGGTACCAAGTGTACAAAGAATTTTTTTTGGATGAACCACTTAACTACCCATATGTCTTTGCTTCAGCACAGCCAAGTGTGTGTTGTGACTTAATACTTGTGACTAAGGTTAAGGGATGGAACTGTATATAATTTAAAATTCTCTTTAAAATATTTGAATAAAAAGCAATATTAAAACAACAAAATCATGCCATCGTCTTCCTGTTCTTCTCGCCGTCGTCCTACAAAGCCTGTTTCAGTTGGTCTTAAATATTAATTATTTGTCTCTCTGGTGTTAGAGAGGTCTGCTGGAGGATGATAAAAACAAATTCCTCATTCAAAAATGATCACTGCCTGCATTCACAATATGAAAAATTCATCTAAGGGTTCTGTGGACTGTAGTCTAGAATAATGTTGGGATGATAATACCAGATCTGTAAAAATGCATGAGGCATTAAGATATTTAGCTTGTCTTCTTGGTTTAACTTCTTCTGTGAGTATGTTTTACTTCTAAACTGTATAAAACATGTGGACTGCTGTGTTAAAGCCTTGAGCATGTGGCTCTTTGTTTTTTTTTTTTGGAGTCAGAAGTAACTATATATTATACAAGAAGGTGGAGCTGGGGAAGAGCGAGGGGTGAAACTCGTCAAGCTATGAGAACTTACTGAAAGCACGGACTTCGACCACATGCTAACGAACGCTGTCAGCACTATGTCATTTTGTGTCAGAATTTACGAGTTGGAAATTGAGTCGGATTTCCAACTCCAGAAGTCCGCATCACCGCAGATGCTGCCCCGATCCGTCTGTCGATCTCTTAGTCCCATCCTCCCCTCGCTCGTGAACAAGACCCTGAGATACTTCAACTCCTCCACTTGGGGCAGTAACTCATTCATCTTCTGACTGAGAACCATGGCATCAGACTTGGAGGTGCTGATCCTCATCCCAGGCAGTGCGAGCTGGAGGTCACAGTTCGATGAAGCCAACCGGACCGCATCTCTGCTCTATGCAGATGATGCGATCCTGAGGTTGAGGACACCCTCTATTCTGTGGCTGCATCTACAAATTCTGTTCGTAAAAATTAGCAACAGATTCGGTGACATAGGGCAGACTCGGCGGAGTCCAACCCTCACCAAGAACGAGTCTGCTGTAGTCAAACAGATCTCAACCACACGGTATCATTACGTCCATAGGTGTAGTTTATAGCACTCGCTTTCCTGGTTTTCAGATCTCTAGGTGTTCAAAGGCTGTCTATTACCTGTTAAATCTGTATGATGTGCAGAATAATTTCTCATTAAGCTGGACTTTTTGCCTTTTCTCTGACAGTTGTACAGGTTAGCTCACATTTTCTACAGCATAAACATTTTTTTATAGTAATTGCATTAATGAAAGTGAAAATCTGGTTGTAAAATGTGAACATTATAAACACAAATGACTTTATCCGGATCACCTTTATCATGTTACACTTCATTTTATTCTCTGTGTGACCTATTATTAGGACATTTAATTCAAAAATCCAAAAACATGAAACTAGAACATGGTGGCGTGGCGTCTGGGAACATTGATTACACTTTGATATTTAAAACTGGAACAAACTGTGTTTGAAGGATTATGTGGAAGATACGGTGGCTCTGAGGGTCAAAACACATTTTATGAAACACTGACATTTCAAAAGACAAAACTTTGCACATTGTTTTGTGCATGTGAAATGTTGTTTCATAAACTTTTGTGAATGACGTGATTTGTGAAATGTTGTGTTTTGTGAATATCATGTCTTGTGAAGTATTTTGTTGAATGTATTCTGAAATGTCAGATTCTCTGAAATTCATTTAGTGAAACGTATGTTATTGTCTTTTCTGAAACTTGTTTTGGAAATGTCTATTTTCTGAAATACAGTTGTTTTTATGAGATGCTGTTGTGTTTTCTGAAGTGTTGTGTTCTGAAAAAAACCTGGTGTGTCTGCGTTTTACTTTTTATACAACAAAATGACAACAGAATTTTTACAGTTTCACAGTTAAGTTCGACTGTTTGCATCGCCTTGAGCTAATTAACGTCCTCTGTACAACGTCTCGATTTGAAACTATGTTACATAAAAATAAAATGCCCCTGTTACTATTCATTTACTATTCATTGCAGTATTTTTAACCACAAATTAACCATGACGTGTTATGTACCGTTGTACCACTTGTGAGCTTCACCTCTGCCTTCCTCCTCGGTCAATTACAGCTCTTCTGTCGGACTCTAAAGTGCAGCCTCAAAAGCTTTTGCTGCACTTCTCCGAGTCTTAAAATGTCAACCTCCCACTTGTTGCCGGTAAATAAAGAACATCAGAACAGTCAAAGGGTGAACTGACAAAAGGGTATCTGCCAGAAATACAGCGACACATGTGCCTTTGCGAGTCCATGTTTGTGTGGAAAAGAGAAATGAAAAGGAGATTATTTCAAACATGTTTATTAGGATGAAAAAACACAGCTGCTCCAAAAAGGGAGGCAACAGCAGAGAGCTTACAAGACAAATAAAAATTGGACTTTCAATTGAACGTACATTAAGAAAAGACAGATTAGAACGATTTGTACATCTGCATTTACAACACCTTCAGTAATGGCTTGATCCTGACCACGCTGATTATGATCTCTTCTCTGTTCTTATACTGTACATCGAACAGGCCTTTGGGTCGTACATGTAGATTTCACATGTGATGCATGTTAAAATGTTCTCACAGCTGCAAAATGCTTTGAAATAATTCTATAACACTTGATACTGTCAGGGAATATAATGATCACTATACTGTGGTAAAACAAACTTCATTCATTTTAACACAACAGTGATGTTCACATGTTCACATCCGATTAAGACATGTGGGATATGATGATATTATTCTGGTTTTGGGACATGTTTGTTTGGACATGTTTACAGAGGAATATGCGTCACATTTGCTTGTTTTACAGCAGGTTGCAACACACAACCCCTGTTTACAATCCTCACTGGTAGAGATAACAAATCTAAAGAAAAATCCACATTTCTGGTTGGACGGAGAAACACACCTACTGTTAAACATTATGATAGGATATCAGCAGGGTTTCGCATATGACGGATAAAGCTGACCTTTTCCAGAAGGTGTTTGAAGGAATGAAAGAGGGAGGCTGAGTTCACACAGAGGAACGTCTGCCACCAGTGGAAAAAACTATATTTTTTTATCAGGTTATGCACGGCTGCAGGTAAACGGGTTCACTAGTGGAATATTCTTTTTCATTAGTGATGTAAACAGCCTATTAGGAATTAGGAAGGATTTATCTTTTTGGAGTAAGGGCAGAAACTGGAATATTTATTTATTCAAACACTGGGAAAGCAGTAAAAGTAAGGCGCAGAGCAATGTCGTCTTTTAAATAAAGCTACATAAAGTACTTCTTGCTGTTTCATGTCTTTAAATATTGCCCCCTTTTTGACTAATGTACTGAAAAACCTGTCAAAGATACAATGTTTTCTACCTTTGCTAAGAACAAAAAGGAGCAACGTGATGCCCATGCCGTGAAAAAGACTCACCCAGACCTGGCCTTGATGCTGGATTTTCTCACCGCTGAGTAAATTTAACCACTCTCCTAAACGAGTAGGTGGATGAGCAAAGGTGTCTGTGGGAGATGTGCAGCTCCCACAGTGTGATATCTTAGTCCTAGTGAGGTATAGCTGTCTGACTGAAAAAACCGTCTGACACAGACAGAGTGAAACCTTCCTCAACGCTGCCAGGTTGTTATAAAGATGCAAGCCACCGATGTTTACAAGAATGACCCCTTCAAATAGAAGGGGATAGCAAAAATATGTGCACGTGAGCAAATCAAAAGAAGAATTTAAAGTGAAATTAAAGGGGAATGTTTAAGTGTGGACTGATTTTGACACTTGCAGGGGTCGAGCCAAGAAAATCTCCATGAAATCAGATTCAATGTGATTTATTTGATGAGTCACCTAGAAGTCAGTATCTGGTGTAACAATCACAAAAAAGTCATTTTGGAAGGATTTTATATGTACCTATGCTAAATTCTGGTTTAGAGGTGTCACTACCGGATCCGTATCGGAAACCTGATATTTTTTTTACACATGCAAAAATACGGCTACTTCCTGTCATCAGTATTTTGATAAATAATTTACAGCAGCTTCTGGGATTTAAATAAAATAATTCTGTCTTTGATTTTACTAGAAGATTCAACATCTTTTTTAATAAATACATGTTTTTCTCATTTAATACAGAATGTCTAATATAAGGTGCTAATGAAAGACCATTAAGATTAGATTAAGATAAGATTAGTTACAGATTTTTTTATTAAACAAACACTGACAAGGTTGTCTGATTGGTTTTAATTTTCTTGTGTATCATTTTAATTTCTCTCTTTTTTTAAATTTCATACTATAAATAAAGATTATTATTAGTATTATTATTATGTAGGACAGGTGGAGGCTTCTGGGGCTGAGGTGAATGTTTTCTCAAAAGCCCCCGAACTTGTAGGTTTTTAAAATAACTTAATCTTTGTTTAATGTCCTCTCAGACTCAACTGATAAACTTCTCTTTGTTCTCCAGCTAATTTTGGCTGATTTAAGTGTTTGAGCATAGATTGTTCAATTTGTAAATAAGCATGTATATTATTTGATAGAAAAAAATGATTATTCATACGTAGTAAAACCAAAGATAACCTTATTTTACTTAAATCCCAGAAACTGTAGAAGTATTGTTGACATTTTCACACGTGTAGAATACATTGGGTTTCCAGAGCGGATCGGGACAAGAGGACACTCGCTGTTTCATGGGGACTTTAAAGTTTAAAAGACAGCTCTAAGAAATAGCAGAGCTGTCCAGCAAAACACAAAGTGGCTGGGAATAAAAACATCCAATCTTGCTTTCTTTCTCTTTTTTTTTCTGCAATTGATATCGCTCTATTATTCCTACCTCTTCCCTACTCTCATCTATCAGCATCCTGAGATATCTTTGGTTTTGTTCCGTCGTTGGAAGCGTGTGTCATCTGGGTCAAAGCCCTGCTGTTCGGCTCCGAACAGAGCCCAGCTGGGTGTCTTGGCTACGTAGTCCAAAGCTGAGAAGCTCTGCAGTCCTCCACTTTCCTCGTAAGTCTGGACCAGCTCCTGGAAATGCTCGTAGTCTATCCATGTCCACCACTCGCCGTCCACCTTAAACTGGAAACACACACACACACACACACACACACACAGACACACACAGACACACACACACACAGACACACACACACACACACACA
>JAPQRN010000567.1:0-11633 GCA_037367275.1 Coranthus polyacanthus | reverse complement strand
TAGCTAAGCGGTTATCTGTTACATTATCCTGGAGGACAGAACGACCGGTTAACATGTTTTATTTAGAATTTTTAGCTTCTTATCTGTTGCTGTTAAAAACATTTTTAAAAAGATGGCGTGTATTACAGCACATACGTCGTTATTATCAGGAGAGCAGACTCGAACTTGGCACAGGTGGATGGTGAAGATCGCATGGGAGCGCGAACTCTGGACGTTCATCTGGGTGCTGGCAGTGGTACGAGACAGGGCGCCCAGCTTCAGACACTGTATCATCTGTTAGAGGACAGACACAGGGCAGGAGCGATGGGACACAAGTATAATCACACAGACAGCTTTGAGAGACAATCAACCCATCACTGGAACAGAGTTGGAAACTTTAGTAAACTGACCCTTCAGCAATGTTTTTTTTTTTTCATTTTAGCAACTTTTTCTGGTCGTTGTAGCAGCAGAATATGTGATCAGTATGGGTCACGGTTAATCGATAACGTCGCTGCAGTAAAATAAAACTAAGTACGTAAAGAAGCAGTGACAGAACCGGTAGGAACGGTCATATTGTCAGTGCAGTATTAGTGCTGTTGTTGTTACAGTCAGAGTCGTGCTTTCAGGACACATTGAGTTTTACCGCTGACCTCAGCTGCAGAGGTGACCGTGCGAGTGGTGACGCCCACTGTATAGATGCCTCCGTTGGCGTCCTCGTGGATTTTGATGTTGGATTTCTGCTTCCTGGCCTCAATGTCTCGCGCCGAGTCAAACAAGTCCAGCACCTCCTCATTATACAGCTGGAAAGCATGACACAAAATAACAAAAAATACAAATTTTACATACATACATACAGTTTATGATTGGTTGTACATTTGTTACATCATCAGTGACGTCATTAGCTGGTTTTCCTTCCTCTTTTACTCTCAGCTGCTTCTTCACCAGCTGTTGGCAGCCACTTGTTGGCCGTTAAAAATAAAGCCAGGAGATGGACACAGAGACAGGCTAATGACAGTTTAACGGCTGTAGGGTCATCTGTCTGCATTAACGACCTAAAACCTCTACACCCCCTGCTGACCTCTGGCCTCCTGCTGTCTGCATGTTCTAGCTATCTCTGACAAATGGACTTAAAGTGGTTTTAAGTTGAGTTTCAACAAAGAAATATAATTAGTAACCTCTTGGTATCTGCGGGGTTATAATTGACTAAATCCTGCCAAATTTATGGTTGACATCTGGCTGCGTGTGTGTGTTTCTGCACCTCCAAGAACTGTGCGTTGATCTTGAACTCAGGAACGGGCCTGCCCTGCTCGGTGGCGGCCTGTCTGCGCTCCTCAATTCCTCTGAACAGGTGGTTGACAGCCCGGGGAATGATACCCAGCTCATCCTCTCCAATGCTAACATCGAAGCCAGTTCCCATGGTGTAGGTCTTCCCTGAACCCGTCTGGACAAGAAAAGGATTTAAGTTATATTAGAAAATACACACAGACTTTTCCTGTGGTGTTTATTTCCTGTCTGTTGGGTTTCTGTGCTTAGCTCTAACTTTCACTGGAAAAAATAAGTGAGGAGTATCATCTCTAAGGGGAAGGGGGTTGAGACGGGGTTGGGGCACAGCTCTGAGAGGACCCCCCCCCCCCTCCCCACTCTTCCGCTGTGTGGTCACCATGGTGACAAAAAGAGGAATGCAACACTGGGCTCAAATTCACGCGTCACCCCTCTCCTCCCTGCCGGACGGCCTGAAAGAGACCCTGACAGGAGCTTGTGTGACTGAATGTGTGTTCAGTGATAAATGGTGGCAGCGTGTGTGTTCAAAAGACAGCGTGTTTGTCTCTGCTTTTTCTGTGGGACCGCACCTGTGTGATATTTAGGTGTGTGCACAAGCATATATCTTGGCTGTGTGGGGCGTCCTGTGAAAGACTCTTTGAGAGGAATACAAGGGCTGCAGCGGCAGCAACGTGAGGACAGAATAATGAACAGAAAGAAGAGGAGCAGTGGGAAACATTAAGAGGACGTTAAGTGAGTGCTGTTGTTTGAACAGAGAGCGTCAGATGCAAGAGGAGGCACTGTGAAACACAAACCTCAGGCTCTGTCTTTTTTTCTGAAGACACATTTCCATCTATCTGTTCTTCTGCACATTTTCAATTTGCATATAAACAACTGCGATTACTCAGATACTTAAAAAAAGATGCAGATGAAGCATGAATATCCTGCTGCCACTCACAGTAACATGCATCCCGGCATTCATGAAAGTTCAAGAAATAAAGAATAAAAAGACCAGATGCTTTGTGTGTTTGTCAGTCAGTTAAATGCCATGATGTATCAGTAGTTGATTAATTATGTAACATAGTTCCCTTTCATGTGTTTGGATACAGGTAGTTCAAGCAGACATAGGACAGATAGTAGAGTCAGGCATGAAATAGAGGAGAAAAAGGAGATGACAAACAGCAAAGGGACCGGGGCTGGATTTGAACTCAGGGCGCTGTAGTACATGGACCACTCAGCTGGTCTTGAGTAGGTTTTTGTGCAAATTCAGACTCAGATAAAAAAACAACAACTTGGATTTGATTTGAAAGGTTTCTGAAACACACGTCTTTCAAACTCCAGGCACTCAGCTTTTAGTACAAGCCCAGAAAACCCTGACGACATCAACAGACTGACAGACAGCTCTCTTGAAAACTGTTTGAATAGCACTGTGACTGTGAACTGACATCCATGTTTAAAAGTGGTGGAGTCTGAGTAATGAGTACAGGTACTGAGAACTACTGTAGCAGATATAACAGGAGGCAGGTAAGTGTTTCATCTGTCAAGTGTCTCGAATATGTTTGACTTTGTGGTTTACTTTTTCTTCTCTGGTATGAAGTGAAGCAATCTGTTCACAAACTGTAGTAAACTCCCTCTTAGGCCAATCTATCAGAGCCAATATTGAGCTGTGGTGGTGAGAGCAGGTTGGAGCATGTCAGCTGATAGCGTACTGACAGAACTGTGAGGCCCGTACACTCTCGATTACCACCTTCTGATGGTATGAAATCAAATCAACTTCGCATCACGTGCTGAGACATAAATCTCAGGACGCCTGAAAAAACACGAGCCAAGCAGCTCGCAAGAGAAAACATGCACGCCAAGTATTTGTTTTCACATTAACAGGCAACTCTGTGTTTGAATACAATGTCTCCTTGGAAAACGTCTGCCCACTGACCTGTCCATAAGCGAAGATGGTGGCATTGTAGCCTTCGAAGCAGCCCTCAATGAGTCTCTCTGTACAGTGGGTGTAGATGGCGTCCTGCTGGGTGTCCATGTCAAAGACATAGTCATAAGTGAAGGCTTTGTCCTTACCCAGAACCACCTGGGGCTCCCCGGGCATCACATACGTACAGATGTGACAGCCTTCGATCTTCTCTTTGGCCAGCTGAGGACGGATCCTGGTAGACAAGGAGAAACAAAAACCAAGAGATTTTACACTCCCTATCATAAGAAAAGACGCTTAACATCACAACACTGATCTTTTAATTCACGGTTGTTTGGTACTTTATATAAACATGTGACGTGCTGACCCGAAGATACTTTACGAGCATCTTTTATAGCCTCAGTTACAGTTCGTAGCATCATGTGCGCGTTTGAGGCAGTATGTCTGAGGCAGAGACAGTAGAACCGTTATTTTATGTTTGAAGACACATATTGATCGTTACAGGTTGGATGGGAAAAATGCAGCAGTGCTCAGGACAGGTAATATTTTTAGACTTTGCTGCAAGCAGAGTGCCATTTGTGTGCGATGTGCGTGTTTGTGTATGTATTTGTAGGACCATGCAGTGCCAGGACCCTCCTCAGCAGGCACCGTGCACAGTACTCTCACTGTTCAGAGAGAGAGAGAGAGAGAGAGGGAGAGAGAGAGCGAGCTCCGGGTAAACAGTCCCACCCTGGATTTATTAAGGAATCACTCTGTTTGCCTTCGGTCAAACTAACACATTTCGTTACATCATTTCCTCCCATGATGCCTCGCTGCCTCATCACTGAACTCACTGTCCACCTGAAGAGGAAGTGGAAACATTGGAGCCAGAGCAAGAAAATATTTGCACATATTGGAAGCATTTAAACATCAGAAATATTGGAAGCTCATATACAGAAAGAAAACAGGTTCTTTATGGGACAACCCTGGAAATACGTTTAAAAAAAACAACTAGAAAGTCCCTGTGTGGGGCTACAGTCCAGATGAAGCCAGATAAATGAGGTTTGGACTTGAAAGATAAGTAACTAAGACACCTGAGAATCTTCGAATTGTATCAGTAATAATGGCTGCAATTGTTGGTCTCCGCTGCCAGGCAATAACTGTGTGTTTGTGTGTGATGATGTGGATAGTCCACTCAACTCCACTTTGTATTCTGTGTCCATACGAACTTGTGCTATTTAAGTGTGTGTGTGTGTACGCCTGCATTAAAAGAAAACGTCTCTCCCATTTGTCACTGCAAACATCTATAGAAGCTTTGAACGGCCTGAAAGAGAGACACGGGGGGGTGAGGGGGGGCAGAGAAGAAAAGCAAGCGAGAACGCCATTGCAACACACAGAAAAGGAAAGTTGAAGCTAGAGAGGCTACAGTAGCAAACATCCACAGAGGTGTCATTGTGTGTGTGTGACATCAGATCCCAGCTATTTAGCGGACTCTCTCTGGGATTACAGCCCCGATGAGAAAAGAGGACAGAGACAGGAAGGACTGATGGAGCAGACACACAGTCCTACCTGCTGCAACTGGACACCTGCCGTGTATTATTACTGTCAGCTTGGACTGAGGATGCCAGAGTCAGCCGAAAAGAATCACTGAAATCTGTACTCAAACAGTGTATAATACACGGTATCGTGAGGCAATGTCTGATACAAATTTCTGCAACTGCAACGACACATTTTTTCTGTGTTGATACTTATAGGGTTTAAAATATTTAGCTTTGTAATTTAGGATATCCTTGTTTTGGTAGCTATAGATATAATGCTACCGTACACAGTCTTTTATGAGAATTAGAGTCTTATAAAAAATAATATTGACATGCATTTGTCTGAAAAACCTCAGGTCAGTTTTGACCAGAAATACTGGCGGCAGTATTGAGCGATGCCCTATAACTCCATTATCTAGAAAACCGCTAAACCCATCCATAAATTTAAAAAACTCTCCATCTCAGGGCCAGAAATAAATAAAGTGGTATAAAGGAGGTCCACATAGAGCATGAAAGGTCTCCAGAGGAAGTACAACTCTGTTTTTTTTTTTTTTTCAAAAGCAAAAACTCAAATTAACTCAATATATTTCCCAGCTCTAGTTCCACAGTTTCAATTAATTACATTTCAAATAAAAGCCTGACTGTTACGTGTAGTGTGAAAGTGATTAAAAGTTTGCCTAACTTATTCGGTAAAGTTGAATTTCAGTCTACTTGAGAGAATTTCACATTAAACACAGCAGCAAAAAGTATCAGGGTACGTCTCTATTATGTGTCTGAGAGCGACAACAGCAATAACAAAGCAGTGCAACGTTCTCTTTAATGTTTTAACACTAGAACCGTCAGAAGTTGCTCTACACCTAAAACCACCAACGGGTCAAACTTACCCACGCACCTTTACCTTTACCTTTTCCCTAAGTTTCATCGTCACCTGTGTTTTGATCGTCTGGTTTTATTATTAAACTGTCTTTAAGAACATTAACTGCATTACATGGACGTCAGTACAAATGAGTCAAAAATGACAGTGAAAATGGGTATTAGATGAAAATATCTGCATATTTGTTTGGTTCATAAATCTCTGTCTCTTTTTTCATTGTAAACGGTTATAAATGACGTGACATATGTTTCAGATCACACACTAACAAATGCTGTTGGTTAAAAACTATTATGTTTAAACATACATGCTGTGAAAATCAATGCATTTATATTTATATTTATATTATATTTGACTCAGTGGCAGTTCTAGGTATAAATGCTCATACTTTTATTCTGGATTTGTCTTGACTATATTTAATAATAGGGAATGTAACACAACACGATTTTGAGAAAAGTCAAACACTGGGATCTTCAATATTTTATTACAACAGAGTAATGCACAAATGAAAAACAGCCTGAGGTAAATTTAACCCGTTTGTGTTTCTAATGTTAAAGAGCATCCAAAATGCGTGAAACTGATGTTAACTGTAAGAGTCACAGGGTTTAGGTCATCCGAGGAGACTGTGATTTAATAGTTTAGAGCATTACAGCGGTGAATCTGCATTAATCCCCTTGGCCACCTTCCCAAAACTTGACAGAGAGCCATTACTGTAATCCATTGTAACAATGGAGGCACACACTGCTGCTTTGAGCGAGGGATTTAAGTCATCAAGTCATTGTTCACTTCTGGAAAATAGTGAAATGAAATATGAACCTATAGACCTCACGTCTGATTTCAAGTCAGTAAAATATCATTCGTTCTGTGGAAAATCTGAGGGAGCCTCACAGTAGCCTCATTTAGTCTCCGCAGAACAAGTGATGTTGTTGTTTATTTCTAAGTTCTACGACGTCCCCAGTGTCCTCCACACACTGATGGACCAGGACGGGCTAAAGAGAAAGACAGAACGATAAAGAAATGATAGAGGAAGATAATGAGACAGACAAAGGAGGAAAACGGAAAGAGAGAGCGACGAGACACGATGGTTACAGCCCAAACAAAACACTGATGACAAGAGCTGCATTAGGGAGCAACCTCAGTCTCACAGACCTATTATCTGTTCACGTAATGATGGTCTTTCTCATTACAGGACGATCACAACGCACTGAATCAGCTTTCAGACTATCTACTAATGCCCACGTCTACCTCAAGGGAACAACTATAAGAATTCACTGTAATCCATTCAGCTGTAAAACAACGGCACAAGATAATTCAGCAAATCCTAGAGTAGTTATTCAAAAAGACTGTGTGTGGAATTTTTGTAGTATTTAGTTTAAAGTTGATTTATAGTATGTTAGACAGCTAATACACTTGGTATTAACCACACTGACACATTACAAAAGTGTCCTGTATTTACTGGCTTTCTTAAATTAAAGACTCTCTGAATCATCTTCCTGAAGCACTTTACTCTTGACATCTACTACTTATTTCGTGCTGAAGAAGGTATGATTAATAAGATAGACTTAAGGTTTGGCCTACTGCACAGTACCACTGTGTACACGTCTATGGTTTCAGCCAGTTTACGTGCTCATGATATTGCTTATGCCCAACGGCACAGTGAACCTCTATTCCGAGCGCTTTCATGTGTTATCACAACTAAGGCACGATCCGGCATCACACATCTCAGTTAAACATAAACAGGTGAGGGATAAGGTAGGTGTGAGGCACGTCCTGCCGGTGTATTATTAGTGTGAGTGACTTTCGCTGTGATTATCATCTGGCAGGCTTCACTCTGTGGTTCAACCCAAAACACTCTTTTCTCCTGGCTGAATAAGGGCTGCCCTTCAGCGCTGTGCAGACTTACAGCACTAATCCACCTTCTCAAGTGACACACACAGGCTCCTTGCAGACTGTTTCCCCAGGAAATGTAATTCCACTGCTTCTGTAATGTGCACACTGAACACTTTCTAAACACCTTTTTGCACTAAATGTAGTTAAAGTAGCGTACTATTCCGCCCTGGTTTTTGTTTTGGTGCATTCTTAATATCGTTTGTTAGTCTTAGTAAGAACAGTATACAGTATCGGAGATGAACAAGCCCATTCACAGACTCGCAGTCACAGATCCGGGGCCCCGATGCCACGTGAAAACCTTTTATGTAATAACTGCTCGACAGATTAATCTGCTATGACAGTTTCAGCCTGTTGAAGGGAACAGCAAAAGAAAAACACTGACAAGTTTAGAGGAGACCGGATTAAATGGATACTTTTACAAAGGGGATTTCAGAGTGTTTGCCACCAGACACTTTACTCTGTAGCATGAAGAGCGTTTTTCACTTATTAAATAAAGTTGAATTTATCAGTTCAATTTAATTTAATTATCAAGGGCTTGTTGCTAATCGTCACATCTGACGATGCGATGTGTCAGCATTATCTGTTAGGAACCAAGTGTCTTAAGAGTATGAAATGTTTTTGGTTTTTTTTATGGACTTTTTTGTTGGCTTTCTTGTTTGGAAAGTATCGATAACAGTGCGAGTTAAGCTGCTAAGAGGGCACATATTTAAGTTACTAATATCTATCTCATTTTTTTTGTCTTTCACTTGACTTTTTTATCTAAAGATAAGTGATTCATTCACTGTTTTGGACATTTAAAGAGCACATTTGCAAACAATTGTGCAACCCAGAAATCAATCTCATCAATAGTGCACAGGCAGAGTTCAGCGAGAGACTTGTGTGAATGACTTTGACTGATGTGAAAAGTTTAGAGTGATGGAATTTACTGCAGTTCATTGAATCCTCCGAGATGAAAGGAAGACGAACAATCACACGCGGTTCATACAGACATATATACCTTTTCCAACACACACACAGACATTTCAGATGAAAACATACACAGAGGGGCTTTGTCAGCCGCTCCCCATGTGACAAGTCCTGTTTGGCTCCTGCTCTCGGTCTCATTACTGCGATTACAATGACAGCCTACGAGACAGAGGACTCACCACAAAGCTGGAGAAAACCCAGATACTATAGACCTTTACCTTGACTCTGAAACTGTCAGGGTTCGAATTTAGTTCAGCAAGCAGGACTCTTGTTCGTTCGTATTTAGAAGATGACAACGAATTAAGAGAAACAGGCCAGTAAAAAAAAAATCCACCAGCATTACCCCACTGCTGGCTTAACGACCGCGGTAAGATGGAGACGAGAAATGACGATGATGCTGGTATTTAAAAAGGACATGAGTCAGCCTGTCGCCGACATCCTGGTCTCACCCCCTCCTGAAACGCAGCCAATCACATCACACGCTGACATCACACATCCTGCCGATCAGCTAATCAATTCAATCCTCAGGGACGCAGCTGATCGCCCTGCGTCATCAGTGGAAAGAGCACCAAAGCGCAAGTCATCGTCCCTACCTACCCGAACTAATAAACACAGAACTAAACCTTCATGTAGGTGTTGTGGTTCACTCAAAATACCACGTTCAGCTGGCAGCACTGAGAGATTCAGCAGAAACAGAAAGGAACATCTGAGCCCAAAGGCGGCAGACAACAAGAGGCCTTTTTTTACATCTCACGCCACTAGCAGCACACTGACTCATCACCAGACCTCACTGCCAATGTTTTTGGATTTTGTCATATTTGATGAGACATTAGGTACGCAGCAGTAAAATAGCATAATAGAACTGGTGACTTAAAAAATGTAATATGTCCTATATGTCAGGTATCTTCTAGGCCTGCATGACATGAGGAAAATCTGCAAAGTGGGATTACTTACTAATGTTACAGGCAGTCTCCTACGACGCCCTTAATCACACATGTCACAATAACAGTGAAAATACAATTTATCGGTCAGCAATAAAACCCTCTTTGCGTGAAGGTAAAATGTGAAATTTTAAAACCTTTACTTTTTACGTATACCTTTATTCAAAGTAGTTTTGAAGGCAGACATGCAGAGTAAAAATCTTAAATAACAGCTGAGACTAAGCAGCTGAAGAATGTCTCTGGGTGTTTTGATGAAGATGTGGGTGGACTGTAGTCCTCTGAGGAGTCCTTAAATGTGGACCGATGACAGTAATGCTATCCAACAGGTTAATGAGGGAACGCACTGTTCCACACACACATGCACACACAAACACACAAGTGCCCGCAAACTCATGTGAACACACATGCTCGACTGGCTCTTTGTTTTTTGTGTAACTGAAACCACAGAGCTGCACTTAGATTTCAGTGGACACACACACACACACACACACAGAGACCTATTACAGTCCCAGTCCTTCTTCTAGTCAAAAGCCTCTGTTTAAGTGCACACACTGAAAAGCTTTATTCTGTTCCTCCCGGTTGAGCATCATGAATTCTTAATGTAACAATAAAACCATAAAGACACACATAATCAAAAGGCTCTATTCTAATGCAGCAGAAAGCAGGTGCATGTGTTGTGTGTTTGCAATAGTGCGTGTGTGACTCAAGCCGCTTGTGTAATATGGTTTTGTTGACTGAGGTCTAATGGCTGCCCTGAGCAAGAGAAGACATGCTAAGAAACAGAGGTGATGTGAGGCTGTGTAAAAAGAGAAAATCTAGACCTTATGACCAGTGAAAAATGTGGGAAAAACCATGAACTCTGTTTTATCAGCCACTGGGTTTTAGACTGCCATTTTGAAGCCAGGAGTTTGTGTTTTAGCCGTTGCTATGTTGGCTCGTTGGAGCCAGAGGTGACCATATTCAGACAAAAAAGATGGAGCTGTAGGAGCACAAGGGGCGATGGGTAAATTCAAACTGCATCACTGATCGCAGCTCTGATTGCTTACTGACAAACGATACTGACAAAACCGTTCATCAAACATTAGCAAACCAAAATCATTTGACAGCCCTGTACGTGTAACTTAAACGCAGTGGAGTCAGTACCGTGAAGACGTTATGTTCTATTCAATAAACAGAAGCTCAGAAAGCCGAACTCGGCAGGTGAGCGACCTGTCGTACACACCTCTCAATCAAAGCTGTCTATTCTCCCTTAGGAACAACTTAAAGATGGACCGCCAGATCACTTACAGGGTCCAAATAAAACAAATGAGACCAGAACGACTTCTCAAAGTTCAGTGTTAGTCCATGGGAGCCAGGGCTTTGCGGAGCCAGCATCTAGTGGCTGTCAGCGGTGTTTTCTTCTTCCACTTCTTCCACTGCTTCCACGCTGGCTTCAGTTTGGAGCAGTGGTCCTTGTCCCTTGGGAAAACAAAGGGCTGCTACTGTTTTAACTCACTGTAGGAGTGCCACTCAGTGTCTCTACTGTCAGCAGTTGGTCTTGACATCAAGAGCCAATTTATTGCAACGCTCCCGTCTGTGTACTGAAACAAGCCTCGAACTGACAGGAGAAATACAGCCAAACTGCAGTGTAAGGGCACGGAAAGGCATCTGTGCAGACTCTGAATGATAATGAATGCTGAAGGCTGCATCCAAGACGCAATCCTGTAATAGATTAAAAATGAATATGCAACTTAATCTACTGGAGCATTTCATCTGACTGATGGCTTTGATAAGTGGAAATACTCAACATCCTACAACACTCTATCAGATGTCAAAGGTTTTCGCCCTCGATGTTCAGTGTGAAAACGTGAAGACACATTTCTGGCCCTCTCTGAATCATGTCTAGAAAAAGTGAGGCAGAGGCAGAGAGCGGGAAAGAGGGGGGAAAAAATTCAAACGTTCTGCTGAGTCAGTGTTTGCCCCTCCGGTTTGCTGCTTGGCCCACTAACCCCGTCCGTTCACAGGGCTGTCGCTGCACATCCCCACGCCTTGAAAGAACCCAGTTACCGTGGCGACCACACAGGCTGCCACGGGGGAAATTCAAACTGCATCACGGATCGCAGCTCTGACTGCTTCCTGGGTCAAAGGTCTGTGGACAGGAAGAAGGTTAGAGGGTGGCGCAGGATGGAGACTGTCACCCTGACAGGCAGCTTCAGAGGGGCGTATGAAGATACCGCACACACACACAGACACACACACACACACACACACACACACACACACACACACACACACACACACACACACAC
>JAPQRN010000563.1:0-16628 GCA_037367275.1 Coranthus polyacanthus | reverse complement strand
TGTGTGTGTGTGTGTGTGTGTGTGTGTGTGTGTGTGTGTGTGTGTGTGTGTGTGTGTGTGTGTGTGTGTGTGTCTGGATGAGGTTGGAAGGGAGGCAGACGAACACAAAGACAGACGTTCTGTGTCTGTGTCGAGCAGAAAGGCGTCACCGTCATCTTTAGAGAGAAGAAATTCAATCCATCCCTAAAAACAGAAACACTTTTTGAACTGTAAAGTCGCATTTAAAGGTCCAGAAAAGGTTGCGTGATGTATCAGACTCCAGATGGAAGAATGGAACACGGTGTTTTGTTTTTCTATTTCTTTTGCATTCATTAATGCTTTGACATGCAAACGATGTCCAGTGTTCCTCTGGTTATGAACCTTGGGGAGAGACTCTTCAAAAAATGGGAAAAAAATTATCGATCCATGTACTGTGATATTGAAAATTATATCGTGTTTCTATAGGAATAATTTCCCATGTTCTTGAGAGGTCAGTGTGCCAGTCACTATTGATTTTTATAACAAGGTATTTGGTAACAAGGTTAGTATTGACAGTAAAGCTGTTGCTATTTTCAATAATCATTGTTTTTCAGTTATATGTAATAAAAGTCAGTTTAATTTTTTTTATATATACTGTATTTCTTCTCCTTCCCATGCAGTCATTCAGTGCAGAGAGGTGAAAAGATTGTTTTATTATTTAATTTGTATTACAGTTCGGGAGCCAATCTCATGCAGACATGGTTTTAATAATGACAGAACATCTTAGTTGAATTGCATCCTCCAAACTTTCATCATAATGAAGTCTAATGGGGTTTGACATTTTCTTTTTTCCATAAGTAGAGAAAAGAAACTTGCACAGAACTTCGACACAAACAAAACAATTACCGCTCCTGTCCTGTCTATGAATAATTCAAAGCCGAGACTTTGGAAGCAAAAATACTGAAAATAAACTGTGAGAATACAGTTCGTGAAGTATGGCAATAGTAGACATTCTTTATTCAATCTGTTTACAGCTGCAACAGACATTTGTCACCGGTTTGATGGACTGATACAAACAGTGGGAACATTTCTGCACAATGATTCTTCTGACCACGAGAAATCAGACAACGAGCAATAAACAGCCTACACTTTATGGTAACAGAGATTACAGCTAAAAGGTAAAATAATATATATATAAAATAACAAAATAACCCCCCCTTTTGCTATAAAGCTTTGTGGAACATAATTTAAATGTGACATTACGCTTAAGATATGTTGACCACTAGACCCTCTTTTCTTCTCTTTTTTTGAGCATTGTATCCGTTCTTTTTGATATACAATAGTGAGAGATGACTCTAATCAAACTAGGGAGATGGGGAAGGGCACAGCAAATATCCCAGGTCAGACTTAAACCATCATAGCCTGTTTATTCAGAATCAGACGGTGACTCAGTGTGACAGTCATTGGTCAGACGACTCTGACCCCTCACAACTCGTACAGCTATGCCCGTTGTGTCCAAATATGGTCACTTCTCACTCCACAAAACATGGCGACGACCAAAACACAAACTATTGGTGTCAGAACGGCAGTTCAGGAACCAGTGGGTGACGTCACGGTTCCTCCGTCCACATCTCATATACAGTCTATGATATGAAACCATTTCATGGTGACTGTAAGTAACGGTAAACTTCACAAAACATTGCACGGCAGCATTCTTTGAGGGTCTTGTTTGTTTCATTCTTTAACCATGGCTACAGATAACTGTCAAAATAATCCTCTGCTAAAATTTGACATCGGTTTTTCACTCAGGACAAGCAGTTTAGACTTTATGCCCTCACCCACTTATGATCTCCTACCCACTCCACTGCTTTTACAAGAGACTGAGAGATCAAGCCCTTCTCAAGCACGGCGCCATTACATGAGCACAGACACTGAAGGGTTAGGGGAGGGTGGACGATATGATTTAATTTCACTTTCATCACAGAATCATTGGCGTGAGGTCTTCAGGTACACTTGTGCATGTGTGTAATGTATGTGTTTGTTAATAAGTGAGCTACAATCCAGCTCTTTGAGTTGACTCAGAATTGTCTCACCATCAGAAGCTGTGAGGAATATTAATTATATTGATCATTTAAGCAGTTACAAGACAGTGACTGTGCTTGGAGTAACAGTACATCAGGCAGCTGAAATACAATGGCGTGAATGTGACTCAGTCTTTCGTCAGTGGACTCAGACCATTTAACAACTGCTCAGAGTGACACACACTCATATTAAAGTAATGCTAATAATGATCCTGCAGCTATGAGTAGTGTGTGTGTCTTGCTCAAGGATGCATCAGCCGAGTAGACACTTGCTGACACAAGAGCTTGTATTGAAAGCCTCCTCTGCACAACCTTGTGCACACAAATGAGCAGCGTTACATACTGTAGGTTGTGTAATTGGCTGTGTAATGTTACTATGTACCAGAGCCCATTGATTCTTGACATTCGCTTTCCACGTCAGTGTTTCTCAAACAGTGTGCCTGGGAGTCTGCCAGTGTGACTGAGGGCCGCAGTATCGATCAAGTTAATTCAAACACACACTGTTCATGATTAGAGTAGGTGAGTGCATATTATTTTATTGTAAATGTAGGGTCATGAATGTGATAAAGTCCCTCAAGAAATCTACAGAAATGGTCTGCAGCTGGTGCTGAGAAATTGCCTTCCTGTTGGGCGGAGGCGATTTATTTCAAACTCCCTGACCACATAGACATGTACACACATTGAGTGAAAACACTTTGATTTTACTCCTAATTAGTTCACTTTGCTGATAGCGCTGCAGTTGAAGTGCTGCCTTTGTGAACCCAGATAAGCAATGGGCCAATAACTTAACTGAAAAGACTTTAGGTGATGTAAGATTGCGCTGACACCATGGAAGCAGAACACAAAACTAAAGCTATGCAGAGTAATTGCACTGAATCACCAAATCAGATGCTCTGTTAAGAGCGCTGTTCATTCTGTGAGCAATAATAATTTTGGGCTCTGAGTTCTAACAACCTCGCTTGCCCTATAGCTAAGCTCTGTTGATTACCCCTAAGCCAGCTGACTAAACACACATCTGTTCTCAGCTCTCCCTTTCTCTCTCTCGCCCTCTCTCTATTCTGACAGTTTCTTTACTTTCCAGTTTGTGATGGATCTGCCCATTCAAGAAAAAAACCCCTCTCCTGCATCGTGAGGGATCACCTGTCATCGGGGTTTCGCATTGTGTTTGTTTGTGTGTGTGTGTGCGCGCTTACTGCCTGCATACTTGCTGTAAATGAGCTTGGAAGGGATTCAGAAGAAGCAATTCGTTGAACCTGTGGTCCTCGCCAACACAGCAGAATTTTAACACAGTAAGCACAGCTCAGTGAGTTCACACTGGTCAGAGCGGACAGATGAAGGCAGAGGGGCAGTGAGAACAAAGACACAGGGTAGGAGTTGCATGTAGATTAACAGGAACACTGTGTCTGTAGGGGTGTGAGCCGCAGTAAATATGTGAGTGGATAAATGTGTTAGGAGAACAGAACAGAACAGTGCCAGTATTTTCTAAAACACAACATGCCAAAACCAAAGAACACCAATACAAATAAAAGGTGCAAGTGTCATGAGAAAATATGGAGTTAAAAAGTTTATAATAGTTGAAAAGAATAATTTCCGGCAGTACTAGTTCAATACAGTGTAAAACTCCAATTTCAAAAGGTTGAATATATTTGCAAAAACTTTGTGGAAACATTGATATGGGGAATGTGGGAGCTGATAAATCTTTCAGACCAGCTTGCCAAAGGGGAATGTGGTTGTGGCTTCTAACAAGAAACCATGAATCTTTTAATCAAATGTACATCCACGTCAACTTTAATGTTTATTGGAATAAGAAAAGGAAAGCCTCTATTATTCAAATCAGCAGACGTTTGAATTGTAGGATCGTAAACTTTAAGCTGGTAGATAACAGAGAAACAGTGAGACTTTGATATCAAAGCTGTATTTCAATAAATTCCCGCTGCATGACTGACAACATTAATGATTAAAAATAGTTAAAAAACAGCCTTTACCACATTTCAATCAAGAAAAACAACACCTCCATTCTGGCCAGTTGTCTTTGGTATAAAGAGCTACATGACTCTACTTCCTTCAGGTGGAAGTGGCAACGAAGCCCGTGCAACCCACCTCGACTGTTCCAGCCTCGTTCCTCACCTTCAGCAGCCAAGTCCATATAGCTCAGCTTTCTTCTTTCAAATACAACCATGCAATGAAGGCATACCGGCAGGAGTTGGACCAGCAGACCAGATCCGGTCGCAGGTTGATCGCTGTAATTTCAGATGCATTTCCCAGACATGGGCTGGCTGTGTTTAGTCGTCCCAAGTTGGATGGCGATAGGCTGGCCCCCCAGTTTCCCTCCTTCCCAGATAAAGGCTGGTAGGGACTATTCCTGGCACAGCACTGGTGGTTACTCTCTTGCACTCTGGTTCAACTGCCCAGCACCTCAGTACTTGGTTGTGTCTCCAGATGTATCTGCCTTGAGTTAGGCTGGTCTTAAATCTAACCAAGATGTAGTTGAGGGCTTCCAGAACTGTAAACAGAGGATAAGCTGGGTCCTCTCCCGGACAAATATTTAAGTTTGTAGGAGGGGGCAATACATCATATGTGGCTCTAATGTCAAAACTCATTCTATTAGACCCCGTGACTCCACACACATCTTCCTCCTTTCTGCAGCTCCCCACCTTTTCCAGCAGTGTTACTTGGCTTGGGATATGGCTTTAACACACCAGGTATCTTCTTCTTGGTAGCACAACTCCTCCTCCACCAGGTGCCAGCATTCATTTGGAGTAGTCTTTTGTTAGATAGGTTTTATCTCTTCCAAGCCAAAGCCCCCTGTGCCTTGTTAGACATGACCCTTTATGTCCTGGTGCTGGAGGGCAGATTTTGCATGCAGTACTGCTTTCTATTACTCTATGTATGGATGAACCGATGATGGATCTTTTGTTGTGAACACTTGTGACCCAAGAAACCTTTACTTTTCATATCAAACATATCAAACTGGCATGTACTGGCAAATGTCAAACTGTCACAGGCATATCATCCATTACATTTATAGACGACCAACAGTAGATACCTGGTGAGACAAACCCACTGTAGTCGGGGCGCTTATTGATTTCAGCTCCACCACAGAGACTCTGCAGTAAACTCCATAGCACTGCACTCTATAAGTGAATATTGAGCTCAGCATTCAATCACTGACTGTCAGGACTGAAAAGTTCACTCACAGTCCATAAGCAGTAACACTGGAGCCCCACCATGAAAGTAAGACTGATATCTGTCAGAGATTAGTCATTTTACAGGGAGAATGTTCTGCATAACAGTGCAGCTGTTGAAATATTTAGTTGTTTTGTAGTTACTGCATGCAAAAACAACACGCTGACTAACATACTACTGTGTGTTGACAGAGAAGATCTTGCTAGATACACTTTTGACCCCGCTTTTAGCCTGTGGTCTCCCTCCCTGCCCCGGTAATTACTCTGTATAATCACCTGGGGCCGCTTTAGCTAAACTGGCACTTTGCAGGACGCCACATGAGAGTCAGTAGTTGGTTTTTGCTGACTTGAAATGCACTTTATAGCATTTCACAACAGCATCACAGGCTGCTGGTTTACACCAAATTTATACTGCTGAAAGTTGATCTGCAAAGTGTCATTATGCTGACACAGATATAGGCTGTCTGTTCACAATGTTGATACAAGGACTGATTGAATGAGATCAGACATTTTTATTTAGATTTGTTGCTTTCTTCTTCATGGTTTCAACCCCAGACGCAGCAAATGCAGGGGTAATATTACAGCACTTTGAGGACGCATTGGCACATGAGGTTTGCGCCTCTCATCTCAATGTTACCAAAAAAAAAGTCTAAATTACTCGTGCAGAGTCAGTGAAACACTGTGAGTGCATTCTAATGACTATCTTTAAGAGTGCAAAATGCAGAATCAGCAGCTATAAATGGCAAATAGTGCGATGCCTGTAGTGTTATTCCACATTATTGTCTCTTGGGTAAAGGTTATGAAACTGGGTGCTACAGAAAATCATAAAAACTCTGCACACCAGCATAAACACAAACACCCAAATGAACAGGGTCACTCTATATAAAGATCCAAAATTAGAAAGAAAGGGGGGCAGATGAAAGAAAATGTTGCTGCTTCACAAAGTGATAAAGAGCTTGTGCTGAGTCCAAGGTACGTGCAGCATCAATGTGTACATGCAAAATAAACTCTCCTATACTATATTTTAATAAAGGCAAAATACGTAAATGCCAATTAAGACGTAAGATTTACTGTTAAGAGTAAAAGAGGCCCCACATCTTTATAATATGCACTCATGCTGGTTAAAAAAAATAGTACAGACCTAAGCACTCTAGACTGATGACGTTGCCTATAAAACTCTGTCTGCTGAAATCAAGAAAGAAACTGTTTCTTTTAAAACATGTATCCGTTAATTTGATTCCAAAAACCCCTGCTACAGTCCGTATCATTATTTTCTCATTAAGTTTTTTTCCCCTCCCTGCTGGTTTCTAGCCATCTGCTACCCCAAACTTCCAAATTCAGAGGATACGTTTCACATTGCCAAGATAAAGCGACCAAACCCAACTGCACCGATGACGGTGTTATTACATGAAGCTGGATGTCTGACAGTAACTCTAGACTCATATGGCGCATTTTATTTGCTGCTCCATACCAGTTAACGAGCCAATGTACATTTAATGTGGCCCCTTGTATCTGCTTTCACCACGAAGTAAAACTAGCAGAACATTTTCAGGATGTCCACTCGAGTACATCACATCCTACGGTGTTTGGTCCGCGGGGCTGACCTTACAACTTTGTTTTTGCAACAGAATTGACTGAGTTGCCAGTAATGGCCACAGTAAGTATTTCACCTTGGGTCATGTTACTAATTTAGAAAAATTATGCATGCAACAGTTTTACTGCAATGCATCATGTTGTCTGATTCTGATGCACAAGGTGGAGGCATTACGAAGCAATGCATTTGAGAAATTTAGTTTTGAAAAGTTTCAAATCCACTGGTTGGACCAAGAATTTACCTGAAGCTAAATCAAACTACTAAGGCGTTAAGTACTTGACTTGACTCAGTCATAGAATCAGAACAAACGTACAGTGTCCACAATGCTGGTTATTTCAGCATCGTTTTCACACCTTCCTCCTATAGGTCCGGATAGGGTCCTTTTCACTACTGGGCTGCTGTTTCTTTGTGCCAACAGGGACAAAATGTCACAGGTAGATCAGGTCATTCATTCTTTCCAGCTTCTGTGGATCCCCAAAGTCCGTCCAGAACTTTACCCAGGACCGTAATGACTGCTTTCCACTCGTCTTTGTCGCTGGACTTTGACCACCTCATCTGTGGCCTTGAATCCTCTTCCCCTTAAAGGCTGTGCTTGTTTGGCTGGGTTCCACATCAGATGCAGTGCTTGAATTCATCCCCTCCGTCATTGGGGTATTGATGCTCAGCAGACTCTGGGTTGTGTTCTGACGCCGTGCTTCACTCGACTGACTTGACCTTTCTCTCATGAGATAACGTGTCAATGTGACGTCCTGGCCTAACTTTCTTCTACTCCATTCAGCCTTGGTTATCTCTCAGACCATAGCTATACAGCTTTGGAAATAATTATCTGACCACCTGTGATTTTCTATAGAAATTCAGTCTAACAGCCTTTCAATATGACCTTCTGAAATACTGTTCTTGGAATATTAATTGTTTCTACATTGTTTTTCAACATCAGATGTTCTTAATTTGTACGTTACTTGCAATTGATAATATTAAGTTTTTGTTTTATAACAAATTTTGACTTTTCGCTGCTTAGTCACAGTGGTTCAATAATTATATCCAAAGCTTTATATTAAGAGCAAGACGTGTATCTCTGCTATTTATTTGACAATATGATTTACAATTTACATTGATTAATTTCTGCGATTGTATTGTACATAAATCAGATGTAACTGAACTATGACCACAGCATCACACATAATACATAATTATGAACTGTTATCAATTTAAACTCCCATATGTAAGATGCTGCATTTTCAACATTTGATGTAAAAAAATACATATTTCTGCAGTGAACCCAAGGCTGTCGGTTCACATCTGGTCACGCTGTGCAGTGATAAACTGCCAGTTTAGCAAATTTCTGATGCTGCAGGCATTTGTGTCTGTGTGACTCATGGGCTTGGACCACACTAAAGGAAACTTGCAGCTATTTCAGGCAGCAGAGGCCACAGGCAACGCTTCCTTCACATGCACAATAATAAAATACATTTGCTGATTAAGCTTGAATTACAAACCTTAACAGTTATTATGACACTGATCTAAAGTTTAATTTCTCAAAATATTATTAAAGCCATGTATTGTAGCATTTATAAAAAAAAATAGCTTTCTTTTAAAAGGTTCAGTGTGTAGGATTTAGCAGCACTGGCTCTAACAACGGACTTCCATGTTTTCAGTGGCCACCGTATGTCAGGGAGAAGTGAGGGGAGAGCGGTGCGATCTACATCTTCACCACTAGATGTCACTAAATATTACACACCGAACATCTCATTTGTCTTTTCTTCATTTAGAGAATATTCTGCAACTCCACTTTTAATTTAGATTTAGATATTTTGATGTGTTTTATTTAGCATTTTAGAGAAGAAACACTTGTATTGGTCGTGTTTACTCTGAACATACACACATTTAATTTTACAGCCAAGTATCTGTCCAAAACTAATGAAACTAAATTAGAACCGGTCTCCATGAGCACATACTTCTGCAAAGGCTCTGCATTCATGTAACCCTGTCAAACGGCCTCTCTGACAATACTACAAAAAGTTTTTAAAAATTACATGATCCACCCTTTTTACTCCAAAATTGAATAGTTTTGTCCTTGGCCCGTGCCCTGCCCTTCCACCAAGTACTTTTTGTGTAATCCTGCTGACAGACAGACCTGACAGACAGACAGACAGACAGACACTGAAAATAGAACCTGTTTGGCAGAGGAAGTAAATATAGCATGCAGTGTGATATGCTAGAATTTTACTGTGTCTTGCAACTAGCAGTTTAGAGGCCGTATATCAAGTATTGCTGAAATTGTTATAGACAATCACAACAATTTTCTCTTCAGATACAATGTTCATATTAAGACTGAAGCTCGTTGAACCGTGTAATAGATTACTATTTTTTTAATGACAAAATGCGTAAACACAGATTATACACATTTGCAGAGCTGTAATTATCATTACTGTAATGATATCTGAGAGGAAGTCAGTACTTAACAGTCCAAACAAGAAAAACAAACAGCAAGTTTTGTTTGAGTCTCGGTTCAGTGGGTCATTACTCTGAGAGCACTCGGCATGCCATCACAACAGCTTAACAGAATGAGAAAACAGCACAACTACCGAGTCAACAACGGGGAGGCAGATGTGGCAGCGTTTCCCTTGTCTGTTTGATAAAAATCAGCAATAATGAGCATCAGTGTAAACAATGAGGAAACAGCAGCACAGACGAGTGAACGTCGCCCACAGGGGAACCGTGGTGAACAAGAACGATGGCCGCAGATAATAAAACAACTACCATTCAGAAAGGATGGGGGTGCTGTGTGTGTGTGTGCGCATGTATTTCATGTGTTTCTGTTCACATACAGTATACTGCCATATGTCTGAACCACTCATTTTCTACACAAACTATACAACATTGCCATTAAACAATAACAAAGTCAAAGTATTATTTTTTTTTCCTGTAACTCTCAACAAAGGCCACATAGCTCAATAATATACTCAGCATGCAAAGTAGCATTATTGTAATTTATTATTTCATTTTTCAGATTTAATGTATAACAAGTTGGAAATGGAAATTTCCATGACTTCTAAGACCTAAAAAAAACTAATTGTTACTTAGTTTGTTGCCATTTGTAACTGAATATTCATGAGTAGGTGTCAGTGTGAGAGTTCAGAGGAACAATTAAGAGAATTTAGAGAAAGATAAGCCTCTGTATCATGAAAAAAACAGTAACCAAAACTGTCAATCACGTGCCTAATGAGTTGTCTGCTTGCTTTTCTAAACCTCCTATAGCTGTTTGTCAACCTTTCTTTTCTTTCCCGTGACCTCTTCAGCAGTGCAATGTGTCTCTCTCTCTCTCTCTCTCTCTCACACGTTTCCTTTCATTCATACCCACTCACAGGTTGTGTAAAGGCTGTGTTTCTAGAAATGGGCAGTCACAAATGTTGACTGATGGAAGCCTGTGTAAATAGCCTTGAAGGTTGTCGTAGTTTGCAAATGGTCTGCGTTGTATTGTCTGGTCTGGATTCCATTTCATTTGTAAATATACATGCATTCCTGTTGTGTTCACACTGTGTACAATGAAATACAAGTCAAAGTACATTTGAATTCCACTGCATTCTTTTTTGACTTGCATTTTCCATACTAATTTGTTGTTTGGGGTTGTACAATCTAATGCATACGGCTTAAAAACAAACCATTCAACTGTAGGGATTTGAATGTGTGGTTCTGATATTTAACTTTAAGATGAGTTCAAAAATATGCTTCAGGATTACTATAAGCCTCTTTTTCTTGTACGAGTGTAGGCTGCTTGTTTGAATGGGATTAACAGCATTCGTCAATGCCACCCTGTTGTATGGTGTGTACGTTCTGCACTGTGGATATTATGCAACAAGTACTTTAATGGTCTTGTTATTGATTTAAGAATAGATTAAAGTTACTGTATTTGTTTGGACATAGTAGGTTTGGAACTGCAACATACAATGATGCACAAGTACCAGATGGACTAGGTATTGGACTTGTGTTTTTCTGGCGCTTTTCTACCTTGATGGTACTCAAAACGCTTTACAATGTGTCACATTCACCCACTCGCACACACAAACACCCACACATCCATACACCAGTGAAACAGTCACTGGGAACGACTTGGGGTTCAGTGTCTTGCTCGAGGACACTTGAACATGTGGACAGGGGTCAGGGATCGAACTGCCAACCTTCCAGTTTGTGGCCTCCTGAGCCACAGCCGCCCCAGGTGCACTCTATTAAGTGCTTGTAGTGAAATGCTAATTTACAGAATCTTTTTAAAATGTAAAAAAGTAAAAGGAAAGGGAATAGAAATAGAAATACTGTACAGGTACGAATATAACACAGGTAATAAAAACACTCATTACTATATTATACTTTTATTATATATTATTACTATAATATTACACATGAGAACACCAAATACTTCAGCTTCTGTCACAGCCGCAAATTTAACACCTCTATGAAAAACATTACAATTGTGTTGTATTTTCAACTCAGTAAACTGGTTTGCTCCTTTAACAGAGATGGCTAATTGTCTAAATGAGGTTTTGCACATTGCAGTGCAACATTTACCATTTACTGAGGCCCGTTTACTGACTCTGCCAGACTGCTGGCGTTTTGAAACAAATTCATTTGGAAGAAAGGGATCATTACCATGTAATGGTAACTGAGCTGAGCTGAGCTGAATATATTGTTTTTCCAATATACATCTGCAAGAGCAATGCCACTTGTGTGTCTCCCACAAGTGAGCTAAGAGAGTGTTTTATGTAATATAGGAAAACTCCTTTATGGGTGTTTCTTACTGACGCCACCTGAGCTTGGTATCTGAAGTATTAGTAACTCATTAATAAACGGTGTATTTTACATGTTATAAGAAGGTTCCCTCTGGCAGGTTATAAACTGTTGAAACTCATTACTAAATCGTTTAATACGCTGACCAATAAAGGAACAAGATAAAGTAGGTTAAAGGCAAAGTATTTGTTTTCCCACTTGTGTTTGTGAACAGAACTGTTCAAACTTGGCTCCTCCTCTCCACTCATCAAACGAGGAAGAGAACGGTGTTCAAGCAAGCAATAGACTGAATGGTGAGAGCGAGTGGCAGTGAAATAGAAAAATAAAAAAACATTATTTCCTGATTCTGTCACAGCGGTTATATTCTAAAAACACAAATAAATACACCCACACCTTCGCAAAACTCTACTGGAATGTGAATAGTGAACCTGAAGCACTGCATTCTTTATACATGTTTATTAATGACTTAAGTGTTTACCTCCCAATTAAAAACCTCAGTATTAGTATATATTAATATAAATAGTGCCACCGATAAGGGTTTGCAACACAGCCTTATCGGGAATATTGTTAAAAGTCAACTGACAAAATAAGAGTCTGGTTGACATTTCAAGCATCTCGAGGTTTCCACAATTGTTCATTAACATTCCAGGAACCAAGTCCTTTAGAGCCACACGGCCATTTTTCATAAACATTTTCTAGATAAATGTCTGTTGTCACCAACATAACATATTGTATAAACAGGTTGTCTGCAGGTTGCGTGGCAATGTGCTGACCATGCCTTTTCTTCCTGTCACACTAATGTCACATTTTCACAGGAGTAAACATCGATCATGCCTCCCGAGTGGCAAAATAATCTTGGTAATCCAGTGTTGGCAAGACCAGTGATGATTGGTGTCTGTGGTCAATGAAATATGGCCAGAGCTGCATTTAGGCTCTTAGTCTATTTTGCACTAGGAAAGTATAAAAAAAAAAAAATCACATCATGCTATCACGATGAGGCTAAAAATTCACTGTGTTTTCCTTTCCTATGTTTCCAAGCGCTGGGATACCAACAGTACTTTCTCGCAGCACATGTTTTGAGTTATAGCAGCAAAAGACCATGTGTTACAAGTGACATAAATGATGGCTCCTCTCCATCTGAGCTTCCTAGTAATCACTGTCAGAGAGCCAGCACATGCAGTACCACGGCCCTCGAGCTGGAACAGGCTTCATTAACATTGTTAATTGCACCTGCGCTTTTCCTACTGTGACACATCAGAAAGGGAAAATGGCCAGTGGTCTTGCCAAATTGCAGCAGTACATTTGCTTCTTTTCTGTTTTGGCTTCGACAGTTCATTTAAAAACCCTCCGTCTAAATGTTTTCTGAATCTTTCCATGCAGTTGTGACATTTTGTTAAGCACTCACTACGCTAAAAATCTAAATCCAACTTGTTTCTCAGCATTTTAAGAGTAATTATCGTACAAACACAATACTGTATATCATATAAAAATACCAGACACTGCATTGTCACTCAAAAACACGCAAGAGTTCTCCTGTTAAGCACAGTCGGCACCATGCTCTCAGCTGCCCTTTAGCATTTATTAATAAAGCATTAAGGTTTGAGTACCTCTAGGATTTGAACCAATGGCCTTTTCAGTCACAACAGATGTGCTCCAGAGTCCCAGCTTACAGTACACTGACATAAACCTCCTCCAGGGACAAAACGTAAAGAGCAGTACAAGGTCAAGGTCCTCCAGCTCCTGCCAGTTTCATGAAATAGTCATGGCTTTTCCTTTTCTTCTCTTTTTCTACTCCTGCAACGATTGTCACCTTTTGCCTGCTTTGCTTTTAAAGCCCACTGCCATATATAAATCCTAATAATTGCAGCAAGAGGCTATGGTTTACAGTGTTTTAGAACAGCTGGGGGGCATTGTTATGTATGACGCAAAGCTTACTGCGAAATTGGTGAAGTAGTATTCGATTATGTTAGCACTCTTCTTTGCTGTTACTGGGCTATTTGACTGAGGAAAGGTGTGTTTTAATTGCACCAGGGATGATTCATATTTATGCCCCATCACTTACATAATTTCTCCTGCCTCTAGGCCAGGATCAGAGAGTTTTGTACAGTTGCACTCCAGGTCTGAAAACAGCAAAGTTGCAAAAATTAAAAACAAAGAAAATGCGAACTATGTGCATTTCCATAAACTGGTTTGGAGCAAATAAGCTAGTCTGCACAACGTCATCAGAAGGTGGCGACATAGGTTACGTTACACATGGATCTAACAAACAGAGTAGCAGAAGTAGAGCATCTTGTTACTGTTTTCCATCTAAAATGGTTCTGATTTTGTTTGTTTTTTTCCTGGATGAGATTTATTTGGTATTTGCCTCTTGTACTACCAGCCACGTTTTAGCAATTTATGGGAATATCCAACACTGGGGATCAGTCAGCTGATCAGTAACGTGAGTTAAATGTTAAATGTTTTATTCTAAAGGTGTTTCCATTTCCCATTATGCGCATTAACTCGAAGGCAGAATTCACCTCATGGGAACGTGAAAATTTTATGTTTTTTTTTAATTTTGTTGTTTACATAAATATTTTCAAATGTGAAATGTCAACATGCGCGTACGGTATGTTTATGGAAACGCACATAATTCACATTTCTTTCTTTTTCTTTCTTGCTACTTTTCAAAAGTTCACTTCAAATTGGTTTGACATTTTATGAAATCACATCTACTCTATTTAACAATCACAGCTTTGTATCTTGACATCAGCGTGTCTTCATTCCACAATTCATCCACACTTCAACTCACCCAGAAAATCTAAATTCACAGCAAAATCTATTCTTTTAAAACAATTAGTTTGGCACAGTAATGTTGATGTAGAGTATTTTACCTCCACTTTGAACGCAGCTCAGTCAATCATAATCAAGAACCAGAGCTATTTTATAAAGCATATTTTGCTTTTGTTTTCACCGAAAGTAAATTCCTGTAGGTTTAGTGAGAAACAATATAATCTTCCGTCTGTGTCCATAAGGCACATCCGTATATAATGACTGCTGCTGCTGCCTGAAGTGATTCAGCACTGACAACAGGAGCCCACATTAACGTCTTATCAAGGTTAAATAATACAACAGAATCAAATGGCATCTCACACTGCAAAACAACCATGTCAGATTAGTTCACAGAATGACACCCCTGAGTAATTCATTTATTGAATTTACAGGGAAACACTTTGATTAAACGGTTTAATGGTCACAGGAGGAAATAACTCCTGAATCATTTAGTAAATGAAATTACTCGAGTTTCATAACAAAAGTTTCTTTTAATGGCAAAAGTACTTTTTGATAGACGAGTTGCTTAATGGCATTGCTATCTAGATAGTTAATGGCACTGATGATGTTTAGAAAGCTCACAAAGCTCTTATCTCTTTTCTTCTTAATGGCTTCATCTCACAGGCATTTGCTCTAGCCTCTGTTTGTATTATTTTTCTGTTACAACATCATTTATTTCAGAGTAAACAGTCGCTTCACTTGACATTCTGAATTTGCGTTCCACACAAACACCATGAAGATGCCAGTAGTTGACACTTGCTTGAGTGCTAATTGGACGTGTGCTGAAGGGGCCACACTGTAAATGCTACACTTTGCCGAGATGAGAATCCACCCAAGATGAGCATCTCCCTCCCATAACCTCCGTCGGCTCATTTAAAATTTACATGCTGCACTGCACCGTATGTGCAGACCAGAGTTTAAACATTAGTAATGCATTATCAGGGCAAACACGTATAACCACACACACACACACACATCCTTACACACAAGGAACACACAAGGTGCGGTAAAACAGATGCTATAGGTGCAGTAGAAAAGATAAATGACACTGTGCAAGTGTGTTTGTATGTGTGTGTTAGAGAGAGAGAAGGAGAGTGAGTGGTATACACTCAAGAGATTTAATAACGCACCGCTCTATTTATGGCCAAGTTTAGGAATACCTTTTCTCTGTTAAGAAATGTAGTTGTACAAATGCATGTCGGGTAGCCTTGATCATAATTCTCAACACGTGGGATTTGGTCACGCCTGACTGATTATCGCGAGTAGTCCTATGTCTCAAAGCACAAATTTGGGGAAGAAGTCCCAATGTCATTATCCGACTACTCATCTGTCAAACACAGCCAACTCTATCAAAATGCAGCACAGATTTGGAGAAAATGACATCTGTAAGAAAGCCTCCTCCGCAGACTCAGCAGCAACTCCGGGCAGCGCTGACTGAAGAGCGGGTTGTTATCCCACAGGATGAGATCCGGAGGTTGTGGTGGTCCGTGAGGAGGCGTATTACTGCCTCAATCAATGCAGATGGGGGGGGATACTAGTTACTGATGGTGTCTTTCAGTATTTTTGTAACCTGCAGATACTGTATGTCAAATCAACAATGTATGGTGCTTTCGTTTTTTGCCACTGATTGAGTTAGTATATTCATTAAAAGTTAATGAGAAGCAATATATGAGTGGTCATTTGCATACAACACAAACTGCACCAGTTAATTTACAAAAAAATGTAGTGGTGCGTTATTAAGTCCCTTTAGTGTATATGTGCCGTTAACATGGAAGCAACAATAGAGACTTTCCAACATTGACAACCTGCAGTTATTATATGACATCCTGAAATAAATGTGTCTCCAAATAGTAGATGTAATGAGAGAGCAGATGTAAAACGGGATGGGCTCTTTTGAGTATTATTCTTACGCTTGTTTAAAATTTACAGCACTGGTGAAGAGAACTGACACTAGGAATGTTTATGTCTTTACATTTTTACGTCATAATTTAAAGTGATTTGCAGTTGCAGTAAAGAAGTAATACAACCCCTTCAGATTTCTCACCACTGAGCTCTTTTTATATAATTTTTGTAACCCATTTTTTTAAGCTATAAGCCAGTGGTATGAATCTAGAGATTTAAGTAAAGCTGTTTAAATATACTCCCTATATTAAGCCCCCTTCCCAGTGCTTGTTTGTACTGCAAAGAGGGCTGAATATCACTGCAAAGTTGAACGGT